>LFZO01000088.1:0-87999 GCA_001578225.1 Pseudocercospora musae
ATAGGTCTAGTATACTACTACTTCCTCTTACCTCCTAAGTAACTAATCCTTTTAGGGTAACAATTTCTATTTCTTCCCTCTTTAATATGTTAATTAGCCTTCCTACTAGGAAGTAGTAAGCTAGGGTAAAGTCTAAGCCCTAGAGGGGGTAGTAGAGGTTGAAATCTCTAAGTAGGACTTAGTAGGTGTTCCCCTAGATAACTCTAGGTATTCTTTCTAGGGTTTTTAGTTAAGTACTACTCCTTGAGTCTAGTAGTAGGTTGTATATATAGTAGACTTAGAGTGTACCTTAGGATGTTTCTACTTAAACTAATGTTAGGTCCCTATCCTCCTATAGTATAGCCTACTAGGTTTCTATAGCTATTTCCTTACTAATGTAGATGTATGTCCTTAGGGCTCCCTAGTTATAGATAATTAGGTAGTATCTTGGGTCTTTAATAGTTGCTAGTCTCTTTGTGTATAGGTTGAGCTAGGGCTCCTAGATTACGATAATGTAATATTCTTTTAGGTTTAGTACTTAAAGGAAGCTCCTCTATACCTTATCTTTACTCTTGTTAACATTGTACTATATAATGTTTAGTAATGTTACGCTATTTATTAGGTTTTATCTATATCGTTTCCTTATAGGTTTTCCTTTAGCCTTTCCTTACTTTAAACTAATATTTGGCTAAGCTTCTTCTACCCTACTTCCTTTCCTATAATATTAAGGTATCTTAGTCTCCCTAGTTGCTAGTAGCTCTCTAGTACTAGTAAGGCCCTAAATGAGAACCTATTATCTTATCTTAACCTCTTTTGTAGTACCTAGCTAGGTTGCCTCTATACCTAACTACCCTAGCTTATTGTGTATCTTGTTAGTATATTGATTCTAGCTTCCTTTGCCTTCCTAGCTACCTACATTCTTACTAGGCATTCCTTTACCTAAGAGGGGTGTCTTTTAGTATAGTATATATATCTTGCTTCCCCCTTATATACTTTGCATTCTTTGACCTAGTAGTCCTCTACATAATAGGAGTAGGTATTAGTTATCTTTATATACTTAGCTACTAAGTGTCTATAGTACTAACATTTGAAGCACTACATTATTCTATAGTTGCTTCTATATACCTCTATTTCTAATCTTTTAAAGTCCTAGAATAGCCCTTAGTCTAGTACTATGTTAGCTTGCTCTACACTCCCTACCTAGATAATTAGGGAGGACTACTTCTTAGTCTCTTCGATTTTCCTTTTAATCTATACTACCTTTGTAATCTTTAGGCCTAAGTATGTAGCTTGGTTTTGTCTCTATAGGTTCCCGATATCCTATTCTTCCTTAAAGCTCCTTATTATACTATAAGCTATAATTATAAACTACTATTAGGAGACCTTTGTAGTTTTCCCTATCTTAGTTGTCTATTCTTTTTGTATTTCTAGCTTCTTTTTGTCCTACTCCTAGGCTATAAATAGCTTGATTACCCCTTTCCCTTCGTTCCTAGCCCTAATAACCTCCTTAACTACAATTCTTTCTATAATCTCTTTCCCTAAGAGTCCTTAGATTTCCTTTTGCTCCTATAGGTCTATAATATAAACTCTAACTACTATCCTCGGGGGCTTTAGCGCCTCCTAACTAGCTACTACTACCTAGGTACGGTAGTTTAGGCTTGTCTCTTATTATTTCTTCGTAATCTTTGCTACTACTATATTAGCTACCTTTGTAATTATATAGCCTACTTAATTGTACATTGCTTTTAGTCCTCTAAGGAGTTCTAAGATTATTATCCTATATGCCCTCTCCGGGGTTTTTCTATCTTCCGCCTTTAGTACCTCCTCTGCCCTAGTACATAGTACTTTCCATTCGTCCTCCCTCCCTTCCTAACTGTTTTCCCTTCGTCTCTAGTTGTTCGCTACTATCTCTTAATCCCTTTTTTAAAAAGGAATATCTTCTATAGGATAATTATATAATAATCTACTATCTATACCTAGAAATAGCAAGACAAATGATTTAGGTAATTGCAAACAATAAGCTTATAGATAACAAGAAGTTATTAGTAATAGTTGTATATAATAAGGAGGGCTCTAAAGAGGAAGTAGACTAATCTAACTAGACTAAGAGTTAAGGGGAGTATTAGAAATAGACTCTCTCTACCTAGTTATCTCTTAGTATTGTCTAGGCTAGCTAGCCTAATTAGGCCTAGCTTAGGGGCAATTCTCCTTTATCTTTGTGTTTATAGTCTTAGATAGACCTTCATCCTTTTCATCTACTACGAATTGGGTCCCTTGGTATGCCTACTCTCCTCCGCCTACGTAACAATGTTTAATAGTATTAGGTATTAGAGATTAATAATTATTAGTATATAGATATTCGAGTAATCGAGGTTTTAGACTTAAGCGAGTTAGAGTAGATTAGACGTATAATAGGTAGATTCTAAGCTCTAATATAGTTCTAGATTTAGTAAGGAATTTAGTAAAAGACGAACTCTTCGAGATTTATTACTATTATTTATATATCGTTAGTTATAATATCGTATTTGAGATTACTCTATTAGACTTAATAGAATTTCGGTATTTTCCGTTTTTTTCGATATATTCTACTATTCTCTATCTACTCTATTACTATATCCTCTATAAGTAATCTAAAGTACTTTTACTATAGTAGAAGAACTATTTAATACTCTTCTATATCTTATCTAAGTAGTAGCGAGAGAATATACAAACCTTAGTATTATATATATCTAAATCTTATTACTAATTTATTACTAATCTTTATTACTATTATTAATAATAACCTCGTCTATATCTTTAATACTACTTCTAATCTTATATCTATTATCTACGATTATCGTATCTATTAAATCTAGAATTATAGTATATTCTAGTAGTTCTAGAGATAGTAGCTAACTACCTAAATAATCGTTAATACTAGATATCAATAATACGTAGTAAGTAGCGACCTTGTTTCTAGAATAATATACTAGATAGTTAGTTAGTAATACTACTATAAAATAATAAGATTCTATAGATATTAGGCCTATTCTACGATCCTTCTTATAATTAAAGAAATACTAGTTATTAGTTATATTACTAAATCCCTTTTTAACTAACTACTATAGAGCTAACTATTTCTTCGTAATCTATATCTATCTAGGTTTACGATATCTATCTCTCTTCGACTTCTATAATCTAATAATACTATTAACCTATCTATATACTATATTACTAAAGAGAAAGAGCTTGTCTTAGAGAGGATTATTACTAAATAACTCGAGCTATAGCTAGTTAATCTTAGACTCGCGTACTAGTTAACTATTACTATAAGAGTCTAGATATAGACTATTAATAAGTAATAATCTATTAGATAGCTATATATCCTAGAATTTAAGGCTATACTAGTACTTATAGCTATTATAGAATACTCGCTAGTTACGTAATAGTCTTGTAATCTTACGTACTATACTATTAATATATCCCTAAATACTACTTAC
Source organism: Pseudocercospora musae (assembly GCA_001578225.1). Taxonomy (NCBI): domain Eukaryota; kingdom Fungi; phylum Ascomycota; class Dothideomycetes; order Mycosphaerellales; family Mycosphaerellaceae; genus Pseudocercospora; species Pseudocercospora musae. Next base: position 3,459 of record LFZO01000088.1, read on the forward strand.
TCTAACTAAGAGTTCTAGTAATATTACTAGCTATCTAAGGTACTACTTTGTAAGCTATACTTAGTCGAACTATAGGAAGCTCTTCTATTATAATACTATCTAATATACTACTATATTAAATATATATAAGATAGTTAATACTAAGTAGCTAAATATATTATCTAAGTCCTTCTAGAAGTCTAGACTAGATAACCTCTTATATACTATATAAAGTACTATTTCTAGTAGTAATTTAAGACCTCTTAGTAGCTAGATTAAGGCAATATCTAGTAGCTTAGTAAGCTCTAATAACTTAGCTCTTTTAAACTAGAAGTTATCCTAGATATTAGTCTCTAGATAGATATTAAGATTAAACCTATTCTTAGTATATTCTTATAGTAGTTTATATAATCTATTACGCTAAGACTACTATATCTAGTATTTACGAGAAGACTTGCCCTCTTGGCGTAACTAGCGCTCCTTATTACTACTATTGTTATTAATATATTTAGTACTAATAACTACTACTATTATAGTAGTTATAGTAACGAGAATAGCCTCTATATCGCTATCGAGATCTATAGTTTATACTACTATCTATAAGTATAGTTACTTAGTAAACAAGGATTAGAATAGGCCTCTTAGCTACGCTATACCTATTATAATTATATACTAATTACTAGCTTCTTAAGGTCTCGAATAATACTACTAATAATCCTTTACTTAACGGTTATAGACTAGCGCGAGATTGGAATACTAGGCACAACCTAGTAGCTTCTCAAGGTCTCTATTGTAAAGTGTAAACACTTAATTGCTAGTTCTACCTAAGTGCGTAAGACGATGGAATATTCTACTATACGATAGACACAATCTCAATTTCTACCACCAACGAGCACGAATGCAGCCCGGTTATCATTTTCTATACATTGTTTAGATGAAGTTGTCACCGCTTGCCAACATATCACTTCATAGTAGAGACTCTATGGTGTCTCGCAAATGAGCCCCTAAAGTTACCCTAGATATGCTTGGCCGTCGCTTGCCAAAGATGTCATCTCTTGCTCAGTCTCACAACTACAAAAGTGTGGGCTGCTTAGCTAATAGTGCCAGCATGTCTCAGTACACGAGTTGTCCGAGAGATGTCCATACCGCTGCTGGAATGCCGTCGGTCAAGCTCGGAGAATGCGAGCCATGGTAAGATATCAAGTCGGCATCGCTGCAGAAGTTTGTTCATGTCTGGACTCAGTCGGACGCCCAGCCTGTACAATAATGATATGTCTCAACCCATCGTGAGTCATCATGGAGTATGTCAGAGACAAAGGTTCCATCATGGCATGGGCACACAGATTCCGCAAACATTCCTGCAGCTGAGCTATCCCTCACTCATATACAGAACTGTACAGTCAAAAGCAGCCTGCAATGGAACTATTGCCGGATCATGAACGCCCCTTCAAGCCCGTGGCTGTCGATCCTGATCCTCTTTGCCCACTCCTAACCCTTCTCGACCTAGGGTCAAGTCCAGCTGGTAGTGATCTTCAGCTTTGAGGCGAGTGGAAGTGCTAAAAGAGGTATCCCTAGGCCCCTCTCGAGTCTCCAGCTGTTGTACATATCTGCATTGTTCCCGGCGATACCGTTGGCATGGCTGAACACATCTGTGCGCCTGCATACAGATACATCCCTTGAAAGAAAGAAAGAATCTGCCGGTAGAGAGCTGCGTAACTCCGCATTCGACCTCTGGCACGCAAACTTGCATATCTCAATTTTCTGTCATCTTCACAGCGAGTTTGCTTTCCGCTTGCGACTGGACCACTACACTTGGCCTCGATACCTGAACGACAGCCGCGAGTCCAGGCCTTCCATTATCTCACTGTAAATCGAGACTGCTGAAATCGGCATGTCTTCATAGGCGAATAAGGCAGCTGGTGCATCTCGACAGCACCAGCAGCTCACAGGACGGCTTCCGCCGCACCAAGACACAGTCTTCACTGCATTTCCAGAGCCTTCAGATGTGCACTTCGCACCAACTGAAATGCCTCTGCTGCCCGTGGTGCACTCAATAGGCAACATGAGAGGCATTGGCCAGGTCTGGCACGATGCCATGCCCCTATCACCAACCAGTACGCTCTCGGCGCCTTCTTCAGCACATACGGCCGCGATGGCAGAACTCTATGACGTGCCATTGCAGACTCGCGAGTCTCTTGGCTACAATCCGGACTTCAACGCATCCGCCATCCTCGCGCAAACACAGCAATACCAGCTCCAGGTCATCGCCTCCACATTTTCAAGCGTCAGCATTATCGCGGCATTATGCGCTCTTTACTGGTTTTGCATGATGCGCCGCAACTTTCGGCGCGACCTGGTACTTCTGCTGATCATTGGCGATTGCTGGAAATCGTCCTGGTTCTTGATCTTTGCGAGCACCACCCTTGCGAGAGGGCATATCCATACGGAGTCAAGCTTTTGTCAGGCGAGCGGGTATTTCTTACAGGCCGGCCTCGAAGCATGCGATTGTGCTATCTTATTGATGAGCTTGCACATGTCTCTCCACATCTTTCCGCCCGCCCGCTCATTTCTGGGTCATGACGGGCTTTATCGCATACGGCACTTTGTTATCGCAGGCTGGTTCGTTCTGCCAAACATCATGAGCGCCCTGGCATTTGTTAATTCGGGACCGGCATTCATTTCGCAAGGAGGATTCTGCTCACTGCCTATTCGGCCCATATGGTATCGTCTCGCGCTGTCCTGGATACCGAGATATCTTATTTGGATCTTCGTCATGGGTGTAGCCATATGCATATATCGGCATGTGGGATTTGAGTTTAGGGTCTTTGGGCAGGAGAATGATCAGAGTTCGAGTGTCGCCATTCCGAACATTGATACATCGGTGTTGAACACCGGTCACACTGCTAGAACGGGGCAAATGCGCCGCGACCTCTCATCTATCTCGGATGGTACCACTGCAGAGAAGCAACCGCCTCCGGACGATGGCATAGCTCCCGATGATGATGATGATGATAGCACAGCACGTGGTGCGAACCACAAGCCATCTTTGCATGGCATCCTCAAAGCGGCCCGATTCAATGAAGGGAGGAGGTCATCAGTGCCGACTTGGTCGTCAACTTTTGGAAACGCACCGCCCAGCTCCGAAGACCAGATAGCCCCTGGACCACTCTCACCTACCAGCAAAAGCCTTCCATCATCACGCCGTGGCAGCAAACAAATCGAGCCGGGTATCGCAGCGGAAGACTTCGCTCCTCTTCCTCCTCCACCTTTGGATCACAGTAACCGGCAACGAGGCTCGATCTCGACAATGGCTTCTATGAAGTCCTCAGGTGCATCGGCCGAGAACTCCTCGACCGCATTGGAACCAATCACGGAACACAGAACATCAGCAGCAGCAGCATCAACAACAACAGCACCGCAGCCCAGCGTGCGAGAAAACGTGGCAAACACAGCTATGCAACAACGACGAAGAGCCATCCAGCGGCAACTGCGCCTCTTGTTCATCTACCCCACAATCTACCTCATTCTATGGATCATGCCTTTCGTCTCCCACGCCATGAACTACAGCAACCACTTCGCCCAACATCCCATCTACCCCATCACCGTCCTCAGCGTCTTCTGCCAAAGCATCATGGGCCTCACAGACGTCTGCATTTTCTGCTGGCGAGAAAAACCTTGGCGCCACATCCCAGGCAGCGACGGAACATTCTTCGGCAGCTTCATGTTTTGGCGCTACCGACAAAGCAGCGCTTGCCCACCACCACAAAAATCCGGTCTCCTCGGCTCCATCAAACGCTGGAGCATCACTCTCTCCACAGGCCCTTCACTCGCAGCCCCGGCTGTGCATCGAAGGTCAGGCGGTGGTAGTGATCGAAGAGTTTTGGAATCCGAACGTGCGCGTGAGCGTTTGGCTATGGAACGTGCGGATTACAGGACAAGTTTTCTTCTTCATCATCATCAGAGGAGTAGTAGTTTGGAGGAGGGGGAGGAAGACAGAGCAGCGCCTGGGAGAAAGGAGTGGTGGGATAGATTATAGGGAAGGGCTTTGTTGTAGGAATAGAGGGGAAAAAATGTAAGGTGTAGGATACCGTCGTCGAGTAGGTGGGGAAGGATTTATATAGTCAGTCTATTATGATAGATATGTATCCTCCTATATCAAGTAACGCGAACTATGGTTTTCTGTTTTATTATTATTATTTTGGAATCTTTTTCAGGGCCTACAAAAAAAATACGTTGGTTAGGTTAGTAGTTATTAAGGATTGAGGGAAGAAAGAATCGTTGGAGTGTAAATGTAACAATAACAACAACAAGGTAACTCAGCTCAACTCTCTGGCGTGGCAAAAAGGAAGAAAAAAAAGAGAGAAAATACGAGGATTGGAAAAAAAAGGGTTCCCTGCCTGTACTAAACCGGAAAGATTGAGATGGTAGGTGATGGATAATTTCAAACCGCTTTGTGATCAGGTTCTGAATAAATCAGGGCGGCGGCGGCGGCGGCGGCGGCGTGACACTTGTACTTGCAGCCTGCTCTAGCTGCGAGACGAAATCGCCAAAATCCGTCTTTGCCCTGTCGCATGGCAGATGGCTTTGCAAGTCATACTTGTCATGAAAATTTCGACCACATGCCCCACACCACGTGAATCTCTTCTCCATCATGGCGGCAGATGTCTCTTCTTCCAATTGAGGATTTCTCGCTCCAGGCGTAGTAGCTACGCAGGGAAAGTGGTCGTAGAAGGCCGTGGCGTTCTGAAACTGTCGCTCGCAACCATAGCATAGCCGCACCTGATGATTCGGAGGATTATTGGGTGGCTGTGTGTGGCTGATCACTGCGGTGTATTCATTCAGGCCATGCGTGCGCGAGTGTCGAAGAAGTTGATCCGAACGGTAGAAGGCTCGTGCACAGCCTGGTTCTCGGCATACGAAAGATTTCTGCCCTGAATGGATGATTCCATGTCGTCGAAGATGTTCGCGTCGCCCGAAGCGCTTGCCGCACTCAAGACAAGGGAAAGGTCGCTCTTTGGAGGCGACGGGATCTGCCTCATCCATCTCACGCCGGAGCTGGTCCGAAGGATCATCCTCTTGCTGAGGCGGTGGTGGCGGCGGCGGCTGCTCTTGTGCGCGAGACTGGGTATGTGGAGGGACTACATCGACACCAGCAGCCTGTGGTATGCAAGGAATTCCATGCATTTGGCAAGTTTGGCAAGGAAAACTTTCGCCAATACATCTTCGCTTCCTCCTCCTACATTCTAAGCAGGTCGATCCTTGCGGCGCTCTAATTCTGGTTGTGGAGCCTGGAGATTTGAATTGCGCGGTAGGAGTATATGGCGGCTCGTATGGCGGCTTGGAGGTTGGATTGTAAGGCGGGTTGTACAGCGGTACCTGCGCCGTCGTGACCGCTCGCTGAACCTCTGGCGACGCCGTCTTTCGCCTTTTGCGTGGATTTGCATCACGTTCATTGCTTGTTCCACGCCTTCGCTTGTCACTTGCGTATACACAGGGAATCCCGAGCTCGACACACGCAGCGCACTCTGGTACATGGCCCGAGCAGCGATTCTTCTTGGCTCTACACCGATCACACGCCTGCCTCAGCCTTTCGTGGATTTGGCCATTCTGATCAGTCCAGACAATAGGAGGGCCAGCACCATTGCGAGTATGAGCATAGGACTTTGTTCTTTCAATAGATCGTGCCGGCGCCTCGGCTTCAGCTTCCGTGAGATCTTTAGTTTTCGCGTACATGCACTCTATTGCAGATTTGCGACATTCTGTGCACGCTGGCCTCTCACCAGTGCAGCGAATTTTGCGTTTTCTGCATGTCACACATGCTCCACGCCGTCTCTGGCGTGTTGTGCCATCATTTCCTTTGACAGCTAGGACTGTGTAGGACATCTGGGCGTCCGGTCTGGAGTTTGACTGAAAGGATCAAGGCTAGATTATGGCCGGAGTAGACTGTTCATGCGGCGCTCATTACATCGCCGTTGACGGATGCCAGCGCAACGTCCTTTCGCAGAAGGAGATGGTGTGTCGTTCGATGGTGATTGCGACGCGACACGCGCTATAACTAAATCAGAATCTTATCCCAATATATCAGAATCTCGGCTAGTACCGGTTCCTTACATAATGCTGACTGCAGCGACCGCTGACTATGCGACACGCTAACAATAATGTCGAGCGCGGAAGCATATAATACTATAGCGGTAAGTAAGTATATTCCGGATTAGATAGATTAAGTTTTTTAGTAGAATAAGTAAATATAGACCTCGAAACAGACTTCTTAACGATAGTAGACTACATAAATGGCATCTAATTACAATATTGGTACGCTCTACTAGTATTCCGTAGTTCTATAATATAACTAGGATCGTATCTAGTAGGCTAGTTATTCGTAAGAGGATATCTATACTATATACTAGAATTCTAGCTCGAATAGTAACGTTTAGGGTTAGGTAGGAGGCTACTAAGCCCTCCGTAGTAACCGTAGACCTAACTATTACTAACCTAACTATAGTTAAAGTACTAATTAACGATATACTACTAGCTTAGAGCGATATACTACTATTAGTTACTAGGTAGAGGTATCTACTAGCTTAGTATTAATAGCGGTAGTATAGAACCTAGTAGTAGTAACGAGGGTTACTAGACTAGCGTTTATAAGGGCGTAGGCGGTAGCATAGAACCTAGTAGTAGTAACGAGGGTTACTAGACTAGCGTTTATAAAGGTATAGATAGACCTATAGAAGCCGGACCTACTAGAGCTATAGATAAGGGTCTTGAGGGTTACTAAGCTCGCTTATTGTATAGAAAGTCGTTACTATAGTAGGCTAAAGTATAGCCGCTATTGTATCTATAGCTATATCGACTAGTATAGCTCTACTAGTATATATACTTCTTACTTCTATATTAAGTTAACTATAAGTAAGCTATAATCTATCGGAGGTACCGTACGGCTAGGCTCTATATTGCGAATAGCCTCTTATTAATCAATTATCGTTAGTCTCTTATAACCTAGCGGCGGCGTAGCCTTATTACTAGGGTTAACTCGCTTAGGTCTAGTTACTAGTCTTCTCGTACTACCGAGTATATTACGAGCCTTCTATACTACCTTAGCTTTACGCCTCTACTTCCGTTTAAGAGGGTTAAGCTTCCTATCTACTAACTCTTCTATAGTAGTTAAGGTACCGCTAGGTACCTACTAGTAGCTATCGAATTACTATACTTCGAGAATACGACGTCTATTAGAACCTAGTAGTACTCGTTACTTATAATAGCACGGTATACCGAAGGTTCTATAGAAGCTACTAGAGTATAGTTTAGATATAAAATTAGGGTTAGACTATATCTTCGAGAGCTCGTTCTTAGCGAGATCTCGTTACCCTTCTAGTAGCTTAAGACCGTATATAGAGACAAGCTATATAACTTTATTAAAGTAGTTATTATTAAGGTACTTAGAATAGCCTATATTCTATTCTTTACTAAGCTTAATACTATACCTATCGACTTAATAGTTAAAGTAGCCCTCGAGTCGATCGAGGAATATAAGAATATCGTTCTTTAATATTATAAGGAATGCCTTTAATCTAGTATAGGTAGACTCGATAGGGGACGTTATTGTATTACTAAAGTGCCTTGTTTTGTCGACCTAGCATTTAATAGCTTTCTTGGCATAGGGCTACTACTATTCGTCGAGGTATTCGGCTATAATAATCTAGCTATCGATATTAAGTAAGTAAAGGTCGTCTTCTTCTAGTACTTCTAGAATAGGCTCGCCCTTCGAGAGCGAGATAATAAGCCCTCGGAAGTACTTAAATTCTTCCTTAGTAGTAGCTAAAATAGCCTTATCGAAGACCTTTATAAAGAACTCGATCTCGATCGTAGCTTCTAATCTCTTAGTCGATAGATTAATATACGTACTAATATAATACTTAGTATTAGTAAGAGCGGCGGATCTTATATACTAGTAGTATAGTATAGTTAGAAGCTCCGGAAGTATACGGTAAAGGGTATTAATAAGCGCTTTATCTCTATTATATAGAAATACCCGAGGTTCTTTATAGTAGTATTCTTCTAGTATCTTCTCGAGGTACTTAAGCGCTATAGTATAGTTGCCCTATACCTATCCGTTTATTAGTATTATTACTAGTAGTATTACCTAATTAAACTAATTAAGCTAAGCTAGTACGAATAAGGGCAAATCGTACTCGTTTGTCTTATAAGTATAGTCTCTAAGTAGTACATTAGGCGAGTACTTATAGTACTTAATTATCTTTAGATAAGCGAAGAAGATCTACTATAGGCGCGAGTTATCGTCGCTATCGTCTTCGTTAGTAGAAGGTTGTTAATTAGGTACTAGATCTAGGCCTATAAATTTAGCTAGTTCTTCTATAGTAAAGTCGAAATTAGACTTAAACTAGTAACCCTATTCCTTTAGCTATTGTAACGAGCGCTTAACTATAGTCTTATCGTCTAATTTAACTCGCTTCGCTTTAGCCTACGTATTCGATATATCCTATAGCGATAGCGATATAAAATAAGGGTCGTCTAGGTTATAGAAGAACTATTTAGTTTAAGCGCGAATTAAGTATATAATAATACCTCCCTTCGCTCTCAAATCTACTATAAACTTAATAACCTTCGAATAGCGATAACGACGGCGATAGTTAGTAAGGTAGAGCGGCGCTATAGCGGCGTAGTTATATCTATTCTAGTTCTACTATAAGTATAACGTCTAAGAACTATTAACTTCTTCTAGATTATCTACGAATACTAAATAAGACTATCGATATCTAGTTTTCTTAGTATAGGCATTCCTAGTACGTTTACTAGTAACCTTACGTATCTCCTTCTTTATATTCGCGATAGTAGTTATCTTCTATATACTATACTTCGTATAGCGGAAAGTATAGTATACTAACTCTTTCTCGCCGTTATACTTATAGCTAGTCTTATTAAGCTTAAATCTACGCTCCTAGCTTAGGTTCTATATATATTCTTCGAGCTTATTATACGTCTTAAATAACTAACTCTATAGCGGCTTAATCTACTAATATTCTTCTAGTATAGGTACTATCTCGTCGTCCGAGTCGCTCTACCCTTCTTTATCGATATTACTATCCTCTATTCTATCTATTACCTCTATAGAGGGTAACGACGGTACTAGTAAGCCTAGTAGTAATAGATTAGGTAGCGGAGGCGAGTTAATAGATAGATTAAGCTTAGCGAGAAGGTCCGCTATCTATTCTTCGTCTATACGAGCCGCTATAGTAGCGATAGTAAGGTCTACGATATATTATTCTAGGTATAGATTCGGTATAAGAGTAGGGTAACGCAACGCGCTTAATAAATTACTTAAGTATTAAGTAAGGAACGCGATAACTAGTACTCTCGATTAGAACCGAGATTCTAATATATTAGGATAAGATTCTAATTTAGTTATAGGGCGCGATACGATACGGGAGGAGGTTAATAACGCTAAGAAATTCCCGCCTTAGATCCCTATAAACGCTTATCTATAGTATATGTAGTTAAGAATACTAGTACGTTATAGGCATGTTGGCTACAAAATAATAATATAGATACACGAATAGAACAAAGAGAAAACATATGCAAATAGTAATTTAAGAGATCAAAAAGCAAAAAAAAAGCTACGGCGAATGTTTAGTGAGAGCGACTTCAAGGAGCGTTGTTTGCATACGCATGCATGCGACCATCTATTCTTTCTAATTCTCATATCATATGAACCTCGTCCGACTAGACATCGATAGTCTCATCACCAAATCTGTACGCCTCTTTCTCTGCCATTACTTATCAAGCTTCACCATCACATAAGGAACCTCAACATCCTCCTCCGTCTCATCCTCACAAGTAATCTCGAAAATGACATTCTTCTGATGCTCGGGAATCTTCTTCCTTGAAATCGTCTCGACCAGTTCAGAGAGCTTGAGTGGGAGGCGGTCCTTGAGCTTAGCAGGAGGGTAGAATGAGGCGTAGAGCAGACTGACACCAGAACTGATCATGCTGATGCTTAGACCCTTTGCCTTGAAGTCCTCGATGAACTCCTTGAGTGTGACGTCCTTCGATTCGAATCGGTCCCAGAGCTTGTCGATGGTGACTTCACCGTTCGGTCCCTGGTACTTGCCCTTTGGTGAAGCAATAGGTTCCGAGAAGCCGAAGAATGGTAGAGCCAGGTTGACGAATCCATTCTTGTACTGCTCGATGTCGTCCTTGCCATCAATGATCTTGTACAGCTCCAACACGACAAGACCTGTCACGAGTGCAGTTGTGGTGGCTATGGCTGGGATAATCTTTCCAGCAATGAACTTGGTTTTGTGACGATCAGCAGTGGTGATCTTATAGTTCTCGGCACGGAGGTTTGATGCTGCAGTGATGAAGTCTATGTGGAAGTTGGTGTCATCATCCTTCTCGAATTCGACCGGCTCAAGACGGAAGTCTCCAAGCGTCTTGGGTTGTGGAAGCGACTTGGCGATATTTGCAAGCTCTTCGTTGTCATCTGCTGGAGCGTTGGCATTTGGATCTGGCTCCTTGTCGTCAGCCTGAATCTTGACATTGGCATCCGGCTTGAAGTCGGGCACGATCATTCGGTCGAGAACGTGCACGATGTAGCTTCGCTCGTTGTTTGGCTTGATGTGGTAGTTGAAAGCGTGCAGGTTCGCAGCTGCGAGGATGAAAGTGTAATGAGTTGGGTTGTTGGGATCGAATTTGAGCGCATCAGGAGCACGCTTCGGTCCAGACCAGAACGGCTGCCCTGAGGAAGTCTTGCTGTCCTTGGGGAAGTTGTATAGGAGCTGCTGAATCGCGTTGTTGTACTGCTTCTCGAATTGGGTGCGCGCCCATTCGATGCAGTCGTCGAAGCTCTCTGGCTTGGAGGTTACGAGGTATTCTTGAAGCGTCTCCAGCGTCTGCTTCTCGTTTCCAGACTGCTTCAAAGCTGTGCCCAGGTAATCCTTCTGTGTCATGTAGGCGTTGACGATGTCTGCCGGACCGGCAAAGTATGTGTGGAACAGATCCTTTGCCCAAGCAATGGTGTGCTCGATGCGGTTGGGGAAGGAACGAAGCGTGCACATTGGGAATGATTGCTCGGGAGGGTCTTGTGAGCTCGAGTAGGATTCGGTCTGGCGTGGGAGGACGACTTGGGTGTTGCCTTTGGTACCGAGAGTGCCGCTGTCGAGTAGAGGCTTGTGGAAGAAGACGCAACGGCGATCGACGTATGTGCGAGCATCGACATTGTCCAAAGCGTTTGTCACACCATCAAGGCCTTCCCAGAAGTTCTCGTTGAAGACGTGCTCGGTATCTTGTGCAACGCGGTCCTTCAGCATGTTGATGTGGCCGTTCAGGTCTGGGTTCATCGCCTGCACTGCTTGCGATGCGCATTCCGATTTGAGCTTGCCAACGTCTTTTGAGCGGAATAAGAACTGTCTGTTCAAGTTACTCTTCTCGATCTGATCCATGTCTGTCACACTGATCTTGCCGTTTGGACCGGTAGCAAGACCAATCATGGCCCAATTCTTCAACATCTCGCACCCAATGGCGCCAGCACCAACCAGGAATTGCTTCACGTTGGCAATCTTGTCCTGAAATTCCTTGCCGAAGACAGCAATCTGGCCATCGTAGCGAGTTCCGAGAGGCTTGCACGACTCTTCATCACGCTTGGTGGAAGTGGGCAGCGACTCCAGCGAGTCAAAGTACATCCACTGCTTGATGGGGTGGAACTTGCCCGAGACCGACTTGAGCACTTCTTGTGCTGCCAAACCTCCAAACACTGCTGCCATCGGTGCTAGGTCGCCCTGTGCTTGGTATGACAGCTCTTTGATGATCTTCTCGTCCAGCTCGGGAGCTTCCTCCATCTTCTTCGCAATGCCCTTGGCCAATTCGTACACTTCTTTCGCGTCTGCCTCGTTGTGTGGTCGTGGCAGCTCGCCGCTCTTCTTAGCAAACTCATGCAATGCTTGCACGCCGACGTGCAGTTGACCCGGACGATCGAATTTGGCGAAGTCGGATATGAGTGTCTCTGGCTTGGTGAGCTGGGTGCTAAGGCTTTCAAAGTCCAAGATCTTCGGCATCTTGACCTGTTGATATAGACCACCGCGCTGGTACTGTCCAGCACCGGCGGGAAGCTCGATCTGAAAGGTGTACGGGCCCTTGACTGTGATCTTACGTGGTGTGCCGTCGTTCAGCTCTTCGATCCCCTCCACTTCTGAGAATGTAATGAAATCGCCATCTTCCAAGCCGTGTCGTGTCTCGTCCAACGCCGATACCAAGCCCTGCTCATCGATGCCTGCCACAATGCCGCTCAGTGGGTTCTCGCCAGTTGGATCGCCGACAGTGAAGTTCTTGCCAAAATCCGTAAAGATGTATCCGAAGAGACCAAAAGTGTCAGTGATGACGATGTAGATGCCGTTGTTGTGGCAGAATTCTGCAATCTTGAGCTGATCCGACAGCTTGGTATCTGTCAGTACCACCACTTGATATCGCTTAAGCTCCTCAAGGTTATCAAGACCGCCTGGATGCACATCGACGGGTGTGTATGGGTTCAGCTCTGAAACACGTGGTGCCGTCACTTCAGCGCGCGGCTTGCCCACGTCTTTTGGGTGTAGGAAGAACTGGCTAGAGAGGTCGCGGATGCGCGCAGGCTTTGGATCCCACAGCGTCAGGCTCTTCACACCAGCCAGCGCAATATTCTTTGCAATCTCCACGCCCAATCCTCGTAAGCCTACCACAAGCACCTTGCTGCTGCCCATGCGCTTCATGGCCTCGTGGCCCAAGACGTACAGCTGCCTACTGTACAAGCTCTCATCGATCTCGCCGTTGCCATCGCTGGCGTTCTTCAGCTGCTCGGCAGCCTTGGCCGGGTTGTCAAGGACCATCTTTGCGGCGCCGTTGCCGTTGGGCTCGGCTATGCTTCTCTTCTTGTTGGGTGAGTCGGCGTGGTGGGTATTGATAGGCGGCGACTCTGCCCTTCTCTTCATATGAGCGAGTCGTTATTTGAGGTTTGTGGTGGGTGGTGTAAGTGTGCCTACGCCTTGTCTCAAGCTGTGACTGCTGCTGCTGCTGCTGCTGCTACCACCACCACAAACAGCACACGCCACTGATGCTACGCTGTGCTTTGCTGTGCTTGCAGTCCTTTCCTTCTCACTCAAGCTGTCTCGAAGTTCTGTCCGTCGAAGGAGAGTGGTACGGTGATGGATGTTGCGGGATAGAGGGAGTGTGAGAGTGGTTTCTACGCGGGTGGAGTGTGAGGTAAAGGTTGCGAGGCAGAGGTGAGAGGAGGTGAGAGGAAGAGGTGTTTGGATCTATTAGTATCATAAGGTTGCGGCGCCAGGCACACGCCCGCGTTTGATGTCAGAGTGGATCTTGCAGGGATCATAGGCGCCTTGATGCCTGATGCCTCACGGCTTTCAAGATGTCTCACTCTACCACTAGTCAAGCTAAGTAAGGTACTCATGCTATCTTTGCCATGCCATGCGCCTAACGCCTCGCCCCCAAAACAATATCATGTCGACTCCCTCATTGCTGTCCCCTCCGGATTATACTCGGGATCCACTTTGCTTTGCTTGAACAAACTCTTTCCCTTCAGCCACTGTCGGTACGCCTTGTACCGCTTCTTGGGCAAGTCCTCGTCTGTCACTGTCAGAGGATCCTGCTTGACTTCCAGATAGTCCCAATAATGTGCCAAGTCCTCTTCACCGACACCTTGACCGGATGTCTCGTCGTTGTCAAAGTCTTCAAAAGCGTTGCCTTCAGCTCTGCTGACATACTCCACATATTCCATGTTGGCGTCCGATGGCAAGTCGGTCGATGTGACGAGAGGAATGTTGGTCGGGTGTGAAATGTATCGCGCATACTCTGACGCTTCCTCGTTAGAAACATGAGGATTGAGGGACTGTGTATGGAACTGATTGAGCGTCCACAAATGCATCTGCGCCTTGTTTGCTGGTCGAAAGGTATCTGGTGTTGGTGTAGCTTGTGGCTTTGTCGGCGCTGCAATATCCTTGTAGACCGTCTCACGAAGAATACTGGGAAGCTCCTCCATGCTCGCAGTCGGGGGTCTTGCCGTACTTTCCGACACCTGCCATGACTTTTCTGTGCTCTCCTCTGATGGGTCCACGATCTTGACTCCTTTTCTTGCCGGCCGTTTCTCAGGCGAGTCGCCGAGTCTGTTTGGGTTCACTCTCCGAACAAACGGGCTGAAGTCACTCTTGCTCTGGTAATTTGCTTTGTCTGGAATGAAGTGATCATTGTAGCTTTCCATCAGTCGCAAAGAGTACGTCTTGTCAAGAGACGTGATTCTCGATGGAGGATATGTCTCTTTCCAATAGTCATCAAATGCTGCCACGCCCCGCTTCTCAAGCTCAGTAGCAACACGCTTGTTGTAAATTCGAGGGGGCACTTTCCTTGGCTCCAGATACTCTGGCGTATACCAGTCGATGTAATTCCTTCTGTTACGTTCCAGCCATGCTTTGGGATCGCTGTGATGCAAATAGTAGTCGGTCGTGAGGTCCCAAAGCATAGGCTGTCCCGACGCCCAGATGTAGTTTCCAAGAAATAGGTTGTATGCTTCTTGCCGTTGGCTGTCCAGGAAAGAATTGTGGTAGTAGCGCTTGAAGCTCTCCACCATATCTCGTGAGGAGCTTTGCCAATGCCCCAGCTTGCGATAAGTGGCCATCGTATTGACCAGATGGGAACCTCCATACTGCATTGCGATATTGTCTCCGTGATCGTGGAACATTGCAGTAAATAAATTAACTGCATCAGTATCGTAATCAACGGAATCTTTGGCGATGATGCCCAAGGCTTTTAGTTGCAAGGCGAAAGCGTGTTTACCAATGACGAATTGTGCAGCGTTTGTCCGATCTAGACAATCAATGCAATTTGTTCTTGCAACACCATTCTGCACTTTCGTCTCCTGTAGGTTGCCATCACCGTTGTGGAAAAAGCCAGTCTGATCAAGGATGTCTTTTGCAATGACCTCGAGACCACCGATCACATCGCTATTTCGAGTCTTGGCAGCGCGAGCCATGTCGTATGCTTTATACGGAATCTTCTTGCCCTCTGGCAAGGACTGATTGAGATAATCAATACAGTCTTTGAAGGCGTACAGTAGCTTCGACTCTCTGGGTGTCTTCTCTCTTGATTTCACCAGATTCAGGACATAAATCGGACAGCCATATCTTTGGAAGAGGTGATCGAAATGTAGAGCTGCAGGCTGGTAGAATGGATCTGCCAGTTTGATGTCGATCCCGGGCTTTGGAGTCACGCCACTATTATCCTGGATCCAGTAAAGCGGTATGCTGCCTCTGTGATGCAGGTACGATGTGTAGGTTGGATTAGAGAAGAGCGTTGGCCCAGGCGCGTGAAAGGAAGTGGTCAGCTTCTCGGCAACGATCTGTTCTGTCTCAACGTCGTTCGCGACGTAGCCGGAGTCATTCACGCCTCGCTTCAAGAACCGTGCCCCTGCGAATAGTCTGGATCGGCGGCCGATGATCGTGAGGTAGACGCTCCGACCAAAAATATCAAGCAATTCTTGACTAAGGAAGCCATGAATGATTGGTAGACACCAGTCATAGGGGTGCTTGAGCGCCTCCACTGCAGGCTTCAGCAGATGGTGATTCCATACAAACATGCCGTTGTACTCATGCGCAGCGACAGCGATGCCTGCGTTCATGGCCTCGCGTTGGCGCATGATATTACGCTGCAGCGAATTCGTGATGTCGTACGAATAGCTGTAGTAGAATGACTTGGTCAAGTCCAGATTGTTCAAGATCCCTAGAAAGCGTGCTTCTTCTGGATTCCGATCGCGCAGGAACGAATTGCTTGAGCCCGTGGTCAAAGGCACAAGCTCAGTGCCTTCGACTTGATACACATAATGCCCACCTATCGTTGCGACTTGCTTGCGCCTGGTGATGAGCAGCATGTAGTAGGATTCTGTGAAGCGAATAAACCCGAGAACGCCCCAGAAGACGAACTTCTGTCGTAGCCCTCCCGTTGACTTGTTCCCCTCAAGTATTGTTTGCAGCACATCTTTCCTCTGCTTCCGATCGTACACAGTCTCATCCTCAAATAGTGCGACCTGGCCGGGAGGGCTGTTTCTGTCGATCCGTAACAGCCTGGAATACTTTTCTGTGATATCTGAACCCGTAATCCAGTATCTGGAGTTCGTTTCGTACAGAATAAATTTATGCATTCGGTGAGGTCTGGAAAGCTCATCTTTGACTTGAGCGGACCCATCTGCCTTCATATGGTCGTCGCCGTCAATGCAGACTTCACCAGAAACTTCGCGTGCAGTGGCGCCAACTCTTGGATAAAGCGGCGGATCTGCCAAAGACTTTGCCGACTCGCTGCTGCCTCTTCGATGCGGGTTGCCGGACTTCACATATCGTAGGCGCTTCTCATCTTCTGTGCTGTCTGTGTCATTTTGAGAAGCCTGCCTGCGCAAAGAATCGCTTCTGAACCCTGCACGCGCCCTAGAAGAGCCGCGGTCTTCCTCTGGCGAGTATGACCTCGGGCGGCTGCCATAATCGCTGTCATTCGGTCCTGCATCTACTGGTCCTTGATCCATAATGGCCTATAGCAAGCCTTGGGACGCACGATGATGTGGCTACCAGATTGCTGGTCGTATTGGTGCTGCAGTGGCACCTTGCCCCGCCACGTCAGACATCGTTCTCGCGTGCAACCTCCTTACTCGATGGCGGTCTCCAAACGCTTGCCGTTGGTAGACTGCGCTCTGGGTGTCTGTATGTATCAACGGAGTTCAACATCAAGTGCCCGCCACGCACCCAGTCCAGTGGCTCGCAAGGTTCGTTCGGCAAGTGGGGCGAACTGTTCGGACAAGTGGTACGGATCCTATCTCCTACTCAGACCAGAAACACGTGACTGCACAGCCACACCGCAGTCTTTGTTTCTAGTCTAATCCGGTTCTGTTAGATTTTGTAGAGCCTGCATAATCATAAATTCGAATAGAAATTTTCGCGACAAGAATGCGTAATAACTAGGCCCTTTTTTTAAAATCGGCTATATCTTGTTATTAGATAATTATTTAATATATCTATTAAGCAATTTTTATTTCTATCTAATGCCTAAGCAAAGGCTATAGCCTTGCATTTAGTTAAAACATCAAGAGTTCAGTTTGCATAATCTAAGTTAATAGAACCGGCCTAGACTAGAAATCAGTGATTCGTGTTAAGCTACACACTAGCCACACACTAGCCACACACGTGACTTCCTACACACACACACACTTAACACGATCACTGATTTCTAGTCTGGTCTCCCGAGATAGGTACGGATCTACATATCTCAACTGTGCTGACCCCTCCACTCGACTGAAAAAATCGTACTCCAAAGCCTCGCAAATCGCAGCTGAATATGCAGTCGTCGAGTGACACTTGCTAAGAGAGATGGCACTCTACGGAATTGAAAGGCGCTAAGTCAGCTATGTAATGAAGACAAACTCCTGTGCAATCGGCTGCTTTCCCGCCAGATCTTGCCCAGACTTCGCTGACCATCTTCGTCTTATCCTCGTATTCTCTCTATTCAAATATACTCGCAATATCAGTGATAGTGCACTAAGCACGAACATTGCGGCTCCTCCAACAAGCATGCCTTTCACAAAGTATGGCGCATCGACTTCTCGAAATACTCTTGTTCCAAGGATGGGTCCACATTGACCAATGTACTGCATGAGTGCCATGCCAGTACCCTTGGCTTCGTCGGATGGTTGATTGTTCACAGTCCAGGTGACGATCAAAGTCACGCATGAGAATAGGCCTGCGCAGATTGGAAAGAAGGCGAGATAGCGCAGTGTATGTCCGACATGTGGTCCAGCAATGGCTAAGAAGAGGTATCCACTCGTAGCTAGCAGTCCATGAGCGAGCAACGGAACGCTGCGATTTCGATGGCGATCCGAGAGCCAAGCCGTGAGAAGGACCACGACAAAGGCCACGAGCATTGGTATCGCCGAGAGGCCTTCTGCTGCCACTCGACTATAGCCAGCGTCTTTCAAAATGACGGGAAGGAAGACAGGAACGCTGCCAAAGCCTACATTCACGCAGAAGAACATAATGGCTGTGATGTATGCTTTTGGGTCGATCAGAGTTTGTTTGACACGGTCCCATCTAAACCCTCGCTCACGCCCATATGAGTTCGGTCCGCCCAATCTTGCATCGACATTGGTCTCCTTTCGCTTCCGCAGCTTCGCAATCTTGCGTTCCCGAGAATTGAGCCATCGTGCTTGTCCAGGCGAGTCAGGAAGCCAGTAATACGTCCAGACTGCTACAACGCATGCAGGAAAGCCTTCGACCAAGAAGATGAGCCTCCAGTTCGCTATGGGAAGCAATTCAGCAAACTTGACGATAATCCAAGCCAAGCCACTCGCAAGAGACGTTGCTAGAGGTGCTGCTGCGACGAAAATGCCAGTCCGGAAAGCGAGTTCCTCCCGTTTGTAGAAGAACGAGAGGTAAAATGGAATACCAGTGAATGCTGCTTCGCCGATTCCAAGAAATATGCGCAAGACGATCAGGAGCCCAAAAGTGCCCACTAACGATTGGAGAGAGGCAATTATGCCCCACGCTGCTACGCAACAGCTGACGAAGACGTGTGGGCGGATGATTTTGTAGCAGAGTGTCATCCACTCGAAAGCGATGTAGGTGATGTAGAAGGCGGTGATAAGCCATTGGAACTGGTCATCTGTCAAATTCAAGTCTGCTGATAGTCCCGCAACGTTGGCATTTCCTGGATGAAAAGTTAATGCTTGTTCGAATTGGCCTGTGGCTCGACAGCTAAGAGTGGGACCGTCAGGAAGACACAGACAGCAAGGGTGCTGCTCGCTCTCGAGCTAAATGAGACGAACGAGAGTTCATGCAATGCAAAGTGTAGAGAAAAGTACGTACCGAGATTACTTCGGTCGAGAAAGGACATCATGTACAGAAATGCGACATACAATGCCAGTTTTACGTCCAGCTTGCGAATGACAGCCTTCTCCTCGTCTGGTGTGTACAGCTCGAAAGAATGACTGCTTGATGCTCTACTTGGTCGCCTGCCTATGGTCGATTGATATCAGAGTCAGCCGGCGCTTCACACATGCATCTCAATTCGAGTGGTATAAGCATGGCAAGACCGTCGCGCCGACAAGCATGGCGCAGGCCGTTTTCCCCTCGCAAAGTCATGCTTTACCTTCCTGAGGAACTCACCTTGCGCCAAAAGAGCGTTGTTGATATCATCACCGTCCTCGTCTTCTTCAGCCTCATCGCTCTTCTGTGCTCCAGCGACAGCGTCCTCGCTGGCCTCATATATCACCCGCTTGCCGTCTCGCCCTACGTGTTCAAGCTCAAATTCATTCTCGGTGAGCGTCAGATAATCGGCGGAATCCTTGTCTGATGCAGGTGTGAAAGCGCGGTCGGCCGAAGAGGGTGGAGAGGTGTGAATATCGGAGCCATTGGCTGGCTGGTGTTTCGAGGTGAACATGTCCATTCAGCCCATGTTGGGGTAGCAATCCACCGCGGCCGTGTGCCCACATTCAAGCACAGCCTTACAACACATCAGTGGGACAAGCAATGGTGCCAGCTGAGATTGAGGATGAGAGGGAGGTTTTGTCAGGCTGCCGATCGGCTGTTGCACGGATGGGGTTCGAAAGTTTCGAGGCTACTATTAGTCTACTGTATCACAGCCTGCTAGTTCGTCATGTTCAGCCAGGCGGCGGTAGAGCAGCGGAAATGGCGGCTTTCATTTGGATGTCACTGTGCATACTAGCAGCAATAGATGTGGATGGAGCTTTCCAAATCATCACTTCCGCCTCGTACAGCCAAGGCGAAGAGCGAAAGTCTGTCGCAAAGACAGCCCGTTTATTGGCGTTTTCATGCATGAAGGGAATGCCGAGGACATGTTAGCGAGACCACACTTGGTCCGACGATATCATCATCTCTGCCACTTGTCTCCAACAACATGTCGGAGTCGCACAGGCCGGAATAAGGACAAAGCCAGACTGCACCACTGTCCACTGTCTGCCTCCACTGCCTCCAGCGAGTAGGCCGAGTTCACTGTTCTACCTGGCCTGGACTGGAGACCTTCTGCAGCTGCACCATCGGCAGTAGTATCATAGGGCAGACACCGTTGCACTGCATCTCCTGCGCGACAATCACTGTCTGTAGAGTCTATCTCATACTACTGCGCAGTATCATATGCATGCTGCTCCGCCCCCTGAACCTACGAAACACATTCGGAAGCCGTTCCTTGTCACCCGCCGCTCGGCATCGCGTGCACGGCGTGTCTCAGACTCGAACTGCAACCGCGCATGTGCTGCTGCGAACTCGAACGACGCGCCGTAAACGGCCTCCGGGCCAATGACTACGTCGTACCTACCCGGTTATGACAACTCCTATGGCGCCTTCGACAATGCCGACATGTCGCCCACTGCGGCGCACCCCTCGATGGCCCTGCCTCCCAATAACGTCGCCGGCCAAAAGCGCAAGACTCCGCCCCATCCCTCAGGCACGAAGCCGGTCAAGAAGGTCAAGAGGGTTGGGCCGCGTGAAGACATCAAACCTGTGGCCAATGGAGATGGCGATAAGGAAGGCGAAGGCGCCTCCAAGCCGAAGCGAGTCAGGACGGGCTGTTTAACGTGCCGAGAGCGCCATCTGAAGTGCGATGAGGGCTTGCCGATATGCAATAATTGCAAGAAGAGCAATAGACAATGCAAACGAGGCATTCGTCTCAACTTCATCGACACTTGGACGGACAGACCGCCGACATACGTTACCCTATGGGGCACATCTGAATGGAAGGTCGACTTTTTGGACGAGTCTCGCGAGATTGCCAGCGAGTATGTGGGCGGAGCACAGCGGTATGAGAAGCTGGACCAGCAGGAATCGCAGGTCAATCAGCCATTGGACTCTGCGATTGCTTTCGAATTCCCCACCACTGCCGCACAGGTGGCCCCAATGGCACAAGCTCAGGCTCAGCCTCTACCACCCATCCAAGGCATGCTTCCAGAGACATATCCGGACCCCAATCCTCCTCACTCGAATATGAATACTATGTTTGAGCCTCACCCCAAACATCTGGAACAAACCCACTTCCAGCATCAAGCTCCGCCCAATTCTGGCTCCACCACCCACTCACACTTCAGCAATGACACAGGTGTGCATCCGGCTTCCGGAAACGGGTTCACAGCTTTTGATGCTGACACTCTAGGCCCAGACAAGGAAAAGAAGGAGTATCTCAACGATCAAGAAGAAACCCTATTTATGCAAGTCTTTGTCGAAGAGGTTGGTCTTTGGATGGATAGCATGGATTCTCAGAAGCACTTTTCTCGTCTTCTGCCTTTTCACTCCCTGTCGGAGCCAATGCTGCTGAATGCATTTCTTGCCTGTGGAGCCAGACATCTCACACTGGTAAATCCTGTGTATACAGAGGAGAAAGCTTTGCATTATTACGATACGGCAACGCGGTATCTGTTGAAGAACCTCCAGAATCCGAACCGAGATACTGTGGTGTGCGCAACGACAGCCGTCATTCTGAATGTCTACGAGATCATGTCTGAGCGGGCACTTCAACGCATGAACCACATCGCTGGAGCTCGCGCCCTTATCAAGGAATGCGGGTGGAATGCCCGAGCTCAAGGTATCGGAGCAGCTTGTTTCTGGCTGAATGTGGGCCTCGAAGTACTGTCGTGTCTGCACTTCAATTGGCAGGTCGCGTGGGACCCAGACGAGTGGGGCGTAGACATGGACTTTTCCCGCGAGCTGCACAATGGGAGAGAGGAAGTGTGGACGCATAGAATGCTGTACATTGTGGCCAAGGTATGCAACTTCCGTGCGACCATGCCACGCACGCAAGAGCCCGATGCTCGAGACCAGCAGGTGAAAATGCAGCAGAGACATGAACAATGGAGTCGATTGAAGGCCATGTGCAATGCGTGGAACGATGGCATTCCTAGGACGATGCATCCGATGGCCTACCTCTACCCCTATCAGACCAGCTCGAAGTCGGTCTTCCCAGAGGTCTGGCTCGTCAAGCGGAGCACCATTGTCGCTCGCCTTTTCTACCATACAGCCATGCTGTTGATGGCGCAGATCCATCCTTACTATGGCTTAGACAACCCAGAGATGTTCGACATGCAGAAGCAACACTCGCAGATCATATGTGGAATCGTGGCACACGTCAAAGATCGGTGAGTCTTCATGCCACAAGCTCGAGCTGCAGAAATACTAATGTGTGTACAGCGGCGTTGCTTCTGTGGCCATTCGCTCCTTAGCTCATGCCGCGGAGTGTCTGACCGATCGCAAAGAGCAAGAAGAAGTCTTGACGGTCTTCGAGAAGATCAACAAAGAGACTGGATGGCGTATTGGATTCGTGTATAAAGAGCTGAAGGAGAAATGGGGATGGAATGAGGAACCTTCTCCGCAGCAGATCGCTCAGACTCATACAGCTGCTCGACAAGCACGAGAAGCTCAAGAAGCACAGCAACGGCAGATGCAGGAGCAGGCCCAGCGAGCACACTCGCTATCGATGCAACAAAATTTCGACTTCAACCAGCAGCAGAGCATGTCAATGATGCAACAGCAGACATCGCCCACGCAGGCGATGCACCCAACACCGCCACCACCACGGCTGCGTCAAAGCTCACAGGCACAACAACATAAGCAGCGAATACCTTCTGGAATTCCTAATCCTCTCTACGCCAAGGCGGACTTCAACTTGCCGCAGCATCCATACCAGAACTTCTATGTGGCACCGAACCAAGCCATGCAGACCAATGCGTTTGGTAACCCGCAAGGCCAACCGCTTTACTACAATTAGCATATTCACGAGCATACAAATGCCACCTGGGAGTGGCGTTCTCAGGACTTATTAGCCGGCGACTTCGAATGAGCGAGTAGGCAAGCAAAAGTTGACGAATTGATTGTATGATTAGGTGGCTTGGATGTCTTTGGGGAAGATAAGGAAGGGCGTTAACAGGACTTTCGCTTCTGCCAGAGATACCCACTGTACTCTTACGAAGGCAGGAAAGGCCGTCCAGTTTGTTGGACATGATGAGAATAGGTTTAACGCTTTCTTTGGTGCATCAATTCATGAATTACCATATGCCAAGAAGCTGCGAATGCTGCTTGTCATTCCTTTTCTCTTGCTCGTGCGTTGCTGCATGATGAAAGGCGTTTCTCGGCCTCGAGTTTCTACAGCCAGAATTGCCGAGGCATCGTCTTCGAGCTTATATTCTCGATGCACATTGCAGATCCTCCACACAACTAGATACGATACCCACTACCCACGTCTTTCTTGTGGATGTTGCAGCATGACAGGCTTATAGCCTCGTCTCCTTTTACCTCGTTCCATCTCCTCCACTGCCAGAACCATGTCGTCCTCCAGCAGCGATGGCTCCGCAGACATCGCAATCGTCGGCGATACCCTCAAAATCGTCTCAGACAAGGAAGAAGAACTCCTCGAGCCCTACGCCAAATTCCGAGAAGAACCTCTCAATGCCCTCCAGGAACTCGGTCTGCACGTCCTCGGCACAGCATGGCGATCTTACGACAAGGTCATCGGTCCCGAAATCTTCTACTCCGGTTTCAGCGAGAACATGAAGAGCAAAGTCATGAAGCAACCCATGCTCCAACAACGAATTCGAGATCTCGCTAAGAAAAGAGTCGAAGTTGAAGTCCACGATGACTTGTTAGGGGCCAAAGGTGTGCAGGGTGAAGAGCATGCACAGAAAGTGAGACGTGCCGCGAGGAGGAAAGAAGTAGAAGAACAGCTAAGAGAGGTCGCGGATGAGTGGACCGATCATATGATTTGTAAAATGGAGTCCAGGACGTTCATCCGTGGCGCGTATTACCTCGCAACGCAATTGATCACGAGAGCGTATCATCAGGGAATCCATGTTTCGAGTCGGGAGGTTTTGCATTTGAGGGAGGTTGCGAAAGAGGCGGAGAGGAAGAGACAGAGTATCGTGTTCTTGCCGTGTCATAGGAGTCATGTCGATTATGTCTCGTTGCAATTGATCTGTTATCGCTTGGGACTCGCTTTGCCGACGGTCGTTGCTGGAGATAATTTGAATTTTCCGCTTGTCGGGCCTTTCCTGCAGCATGCGGGTGCGATGTGGATTCGGAGGAGTTTTGGGGATGATCTGTTGTATACGACTTTGGTGCAGAGTTATATCGATACGCTTTTGGAGAATGGGTTTAATTTTGAGTGTTTTGTGGAAGGCGGGAGGTCGAGGACGGGGAAGTTGTTGCAGCCGAAGTTTGGGATTTTGAGCTTCATACTGGACAGTGTGCTGAGTGGACGGGTGGAAGATGCTCTTATCTGTCCGGTGTCTACGCAGTATGATAAAGTCATTGAGGTGGACTCGTATATTAGCGAGCTTTTGGGACAGCCGAAGAAGAAGGAGGACCTTTCGCAGTTCTTGTCGGCGTCGAATGTCCTGTCGCTTAAGCTTGGACGGGTTGATGTCAGGTTTCAGAAGCCGTGGAGTCTGAGGGAATTCATCAACGAGCAGAGGAGTCGGCCAAGTCTGAGTACTGAAGTCATGTACGATGCGGCTATGAAACGACGACTGCTCACAACCTTCGGATACAGGGTTCTATCAGAGATCAACGATGTGTCCGTGGTGATGCCGACAGCTTTGGTGGGCACTGTCCTTCTGACCCTATCTGGAAGAAGCGTTGGCCGGAAAGAGCTCATGAAGCGAGTGATATGGCTCAGTCTGCGGGTCAGAGCGCAAGGTGGACGTGTCGCTCACTTTGCAGAAGACACTGTTGAAGCAGTTGTTGACAAGGCTCTAGGGGTCCTTGGGCCCAATCTCGTTGGTAGAGTGGAAGATCTACCAGAAGAGATGTACTACGCCGAGGACCGCTTCCAGCTCAGCTTCTACCGGAACATGACGATTCATCTCTTCATCTCCCAGGCATTGGTGTGTGCAGCCATGTACACTGTCGTCAAAGTTGGCGTTGATACGCGTATCTCATATCGGCACCTCTACGACTACGTCTTCTTCCTCTCGCAACTCTTCAGAGAAGAATTCATCTTCCCTACTTCCCCACTCGAGGAGAACCTGCAGACAACCCTCCAAGGACTCGTCGAAGACAACGTCCTTTCCATCATGCAAGATCAGACCGGCAAGATCACATTCGTCGAAATCAGTTCCATCGAAAAAGATCTCGACCTGGAGAACTTCGACTTCTACTGCTTCCTCATCTGGCCCTTCATCGAAGCCTTCTGGCTCGGCGCCGTCAGCCTCTTCATGCTTCGGCCCCCACCCACCCAATCCTCCACAGAATCCTGGCTCGACCTCAAAACAGTCCAAGACAAAGCCCAACTCCTCGGCAAAACCCTCTACCACCGCGGCGACCTAGGCTACTACGAAGCAGTCAACAAAGAAGCCCTGAAGAACGCGTTTGCCCATTTCGAGGAAGAAGGCATCATCATCGTCACCCGACCGACGAAAGACCAGAAAAGCGCACAACGTGTGAGATTGCATGAGGAGTGGATGCCTGCTGAGGCCTTAGAGCCCAAGGGGAGGTTGTGGGAGTTTTCCGAGCGGATCAATCTTAGTCGGAGGGATTATCGCGGGAAGAAAGAGGGTGGGAGTGTGAATAAGAGGGTTTTGGGACTTGCGAGGTTGACGGGTGAGGAGCTTTGGGAGACGGCTGCTGGGGAGGGGGTTGGTGAGACGAGGAGGATTAGGAGGAGGCAGGGAATGGTTTCGAGGGAGAAGTTGTGATAAAATATGTACACAATACTCGTGATCCGGGTGGTCTTGGCCTATTAGGTCGGCACTCGGCAGGTGTTTTGCCTTGGCTTTGCGCCGCTAAAGTTTAGTGCTATTCTTAGCCGAAGCTTTCTTTAACGATGCCGATGCCACGATGCTTCAGTGTGACTTCAATGTTCTGCGCATTATTCATCCAGTACATCGATGAATCACGTTGCTATCGGAACTCTGAACGGTCGGGATACCTGAGCCTTGTCAAAGGCTCGGTATATACAACATCACCTCGCCCACACCACCACAAACATGTCAAGCAAGACATCCACCGCGCGAAGAATCGTCTTCGTGCATCCAGACCTGGGCATTGGAGGAGCTGAGCGATTGGTGATTGATGCTGCAGTTGGCTTGCAGAATCTAGGGCACAATGTCACCATCTTGACATCCCACTGTGACCCAGGGCACTGCTTTGAAGAGGCAAGAGACGGTATGTCGTGACACCGAGCATGCCATGCCACGCTGCGGCAAAGGATGCCAGAGGCACAAGGCTGAGATAGAACCCAAGGCACGCTTGACGTACGCGTTCGCGGAGATTCAATATTTCCTCCTTCTCTTGGCGGACGCTTGAACATATTGTTTGCAATCCTTCGACAGCTGTCGCTCGTGGCAAGCACAGCACTGGTATCCTCGGAGCTCAAGCAGTTGCATCCGGACGTCATCGTTGTCGACCAACTCAGCGCCTGCATACCCTTCTTCCGCCTGATCTATCCGCAGGCGAAGATCCTTTTCTACGGTCACTATCCCGATCTACGATTGGTCAAGCACGAGACCGGCGTGCGTAAATATGTCAAGCGATTGTACCGAATCCCATTCGATGCGATCGAAGGCTGGAGCACTGGCTGTTCCGACAGCATTGTGGTCAACAGCAAGTATACGAGGAGTGTCTTCAGATCTGCCTTTCAGGGCATGAAAACTCGCCATCTGAAGGTCGTTTACCCATGCGTCGATACCAGCCAGAATGCGCCAAGCTACAGCGCATCCGACATCTGGCCAAACAAAACACTACTCCTCAGCATCAATCGCTTTGAAGGTAAAAAGAACTTGGATCTTGCCATCAAAGCATATGCGGGACTGTCGTCTTCCGAGCGAAGCAAAGCGAAACTGGTACTCGCTGGGGGCTATGATCCGCGCAATGCCGAGAACGCGCAATGTCATAAACAGCTCCAAGAGCTTGCAGATTCCCTGAAACTTACACATGCAACGTTCAGACCGAAAGACACAGCATTGACAGATCTTGCTGCCGATGATGTCGACCTGCTTTTCCTGCTTTCCATACCGAATGAATTGAAGATGCGGCTACTTCAATCGGCTGGACTTTTGGTCTACACCCCAACGAATGAGCACTTTGGCATTGTACCGCTGGAAGCGATGTTGGCTGGAGTGCCCGTGCTGGCAACCAACACTGGAGGACCTCTGGAAACCATCTATCACGATCGCACTGGCTGGCTTTGCAGGCCTGATAAGGTCGATGAATGGACAGCGGTGATGCGCAAACCATTGATACCAGCAAGTGCCGACAGGCTCAAGAAGATGGGTGAAAGCGGACGAGCGCGTGTATTAGCTGAATTTAGTCAGACCAAGATGGCCCAGGCATTCGACCAGGAAGTTCAGCAACTAGCACGGAGCACAGGGCCGCGGCCGAGGATCACGCCGGAGTGGGTGCTCTTTGCACTCCTCACCGCTGTGGTGGCTGTCGTCGTGGGCTATGGCATGATGAGACTCACGCTGTTCTTACTGCACGAGCCCAACACTGGCAAACAACTGGCGGACATGGTGCAGACCACCACTCATTCAGAGCTTTGAGCACACACGCGTTGCCATCGCCTTCGGGAATAGCTCATGAGAGCAACATTCACGCGAAAACAGCCTCTCAAGAAGTGCTGGCCGTTGATGGGTACACTCTGCATGGGGCCTTTGTCTCCATTCTTAAACTCAAGGCATGCTACACGGTCTCGAAGTGCCGTCGGCTATCGCCACCGACACATGTCACAACGAGGCAAGATAGAGTATTCGCACGGACCTCGCTGACGGCACTTTGCCCGACAAGTGAGGCATATGTTCTGGGCCATAGACCTGCCGCATGCCCTAGACCACTGGCGAACTGCCGCTCGCCGAGCACAGTACCACCAGCCACTCGAGATGTTGCTATACGATTTCCTACTGGCGCACTGCTGCTTATTGAACCACGATCTAGCCATGAGTTCTGCAAGCATGCACCTGATATGAGACTAGGAATTGTTCATCGCTTGATGACTTTAGTACCATGACCCGACATCAAGCCCACGCCCCGAGAGACCCGCGTTCCGTAGATGCACAATTGCATCGATTCGCACCTTGCGCCCAACCACGCTCCGCTCCGTTACAACAAACCCGCCGAAGGAATAGGGGCAGCTGTACTGAGTCTCCACAGACTGTGATCATCGCCGCCAGAATCATTGTGTCCAACCACTCATAAGACTTCTTGACACACGTCCGAGCGTGAAGCTCTGACCATCTCATGCGAAGTTTTGCAATCAGCTTCCTGCACTGTTGCGCATGCTCGTCACTTTCATGAAATAACCAAAGTGCACCTCAAAGTCCTTGATCGAGGAACAGGGCTCGAGCTGTGATGCTCCCCATCGCTGGGAGCCGATAACATGCACATCGTACTAGCTTTACACTTATATTTAGAATGCCTCCGACAACATTTGTCTCGACGTCGTTTTTGCACCATGAACCATTCTATTTTATCTACGCTTGCTTCATTATTCACGATTGTTGAGAGCTACAACTCACATCTATCCCAGACTTGTCTGCCGAGCGCCAAATACAGATCTCAAGAGGCATTGCCTGCAGACGTGAGATTCTTGTCGCACGGAGCCGGATATAACAATTGGTTGCGAAAAATTCACGCTCGTCTTTGACACTGGTTCAAGAGATATGGTGGCTTCTGACGAAAGAGTTTGTATGCGTTGGTCCAGGCCGTGGCTGCCACATTCGATGCCCCTCCCTGCCAGGAATTTACACTAGAGGCGACTCGGGATAGACGTCGACAGCGAACCTTCGATTGTGGATTCTGGGACATGGCAGTCAAGTACGCGTCAATGACAAGGCCTGCCGCACGCTGGAACTCACAGGGTCATCTGTATCAACTTCCATGCAACGCCTGGGCCAATCTTTTGCTTTGTGGGTTACGAGACAAGAGTGTTCGAGAAGATAACAAATACTTGCTAAGGCGGAAATTGTTTCTTCCGGGTATTTGGCACTGCAAACAAGATCGGTATTGGAAAATTTGTCGGCAGGGCTGCGAGATAGTAATAGTGTTGTTTTAGGAAAGTCTCTTATTATCATTATTGTTTATATCCTTGGTATATAGATCGAAGCGTAATAATAGATCTCTTACTTCGCTCGCGGCTCTTTATGGCTATGCTTGTGAAATATCTTATATGAATGCAAGGCACATTCTTATTGATCTTTGAACTGCCGCTAGTTTCCGTCGTCATACAACCAATTGACGAAGACTAGGATATGTGTTTTGGGCTACTCGCAAGGATAGCCCTACTTGGAACTTTCTACGATAGAATAGCATCTACTTAGATACTTCCCCGATCCCTAGTCGGGCTAGCGATCCCTAGTGGGACCGATTAGATATCGGAATGAGTTATCGTATGGTAAGCTCTATATAAACAGTCATTTTCGCGTCTAAATCACGCCTAGCTAGATTCTAGTATAACTTTGAAGCCGTTAGGATAGTAGTCAGCCCCCAACACCTACAACTCATTAACCACACTACATATGGACATACTTAATAGCGCAAATGAAAGCCCTTGATGCATATAATAAGCTCCTACAATATAAAGATGAAGTATAAAGAAATGGTTGTGCTATAATGGCTTGAACATGCGCTAGAAGCTAGCTTTTCCTAAACTGTAGCTACAACCCCTTATATTGATCTAGCGGCTCCATCTAGCTGAGTTGAGTCGATTAAGACACTTTCTAGCGTTTGGCGCTAGTAAAAGTGATCAACACGATAACGACGGCTACCTAAGGTTGTAGTTGTTTATTCATTACCTAGTAGGTTCCTTCCTATAGCCTTGTAGCTCCTCGAATACGTAACTATAGGGGCATAGTAGTCCAACTGCTACATGTGATACTACTGATTAAACGGCGGCTATTGATTGTAATGGATAGGTTGCTATTAATTATAGTGGATCGGTTACAGTAGCCGCTAAGGTAGACCCATTGGCTAAGTCGACGAATAACGCTATTGTTAGAAAGCCGCCTATTGTCGTTGCTGTTTAGCCAGTGCTGCCTGTGCCTGTTGCAGTACTATAGCAGCCTGCTGTTCTATACGCTATCTTTCACGCTCCCTTATCTCTTGGACCTCCTACTACAAGGCTTCCATACCCTGGACCTTCTACTACAATACCTCTATTTCTAATAGCTCCCTTGGTGCCTATAGAGCTAACGACTCCTATCGGAGGTTGAGGCATTCGTGGCCACTTGCGTAATAGGCTAGACTATACGCTCGGTTAGCTTTCTAATAAGGGCACTACTAAGTGCGACAGTTACTCCTACACTTGTAGTAATTAGGAACTGTCTTCCGGAGCTAAGTGAGCGAGACCCCTAGCTCTAGTGTAAAGTCAGCTATAGTAGGTCTATTAATCTTCCGCTTCTTGAGCATTGCGGCTATGTTCAAGTCGTCCAATTCACGAGCCGTTAAGGCACGCTTTATAGACTACGTAGTCGCATGCCCTATTATGGGTTTGCGGTTGCCGTAGTAGATGAGAGGCTCTCGCAAACGAGTCAACTTCTTGAAGTCAATAAACTAGTACTAGTAGAAGTAAGAAGGCAGTAGTATAGCCCTTGATCCACCTATCTCAATTAGTTTCATAATCTCGTGTTTACACGGGTATCTATGGGTCTTTGTCAAGTGGTCGTTGTAGCGGCATTATAGACAGCTACACGAGAAGGCTAAGTGCTTAATGTCGTTCCCATTCTCGTCCTTTGTTGTTCGAAGAAGTGCAAGGGCTCTGCTATGTAGCTTAGCTACTTCTAGGAGACAATAATTGCTAATCATACGAGACACCGAAGCCTAGAAGGCTCTAGTCAAGGCCTTGTTACAACGCTTGAGGTTGTCGGCTAGTTGACAACGTCGTCGATCGTGTCCTTCGTTCCACCATAAAATGAGGGCCTAGAAGAGTATGAATATATCGTGACGGCTACTGTGATTAAGCCACGACTTAATGCGGCCATGGGTAGACTCTACGCGTGAGGTTGTCTTGTAGCCGAAGTGGGTGACTTGGTTCGTCTAGAAGTAGACAATCCGGGTCTTGTATTTCTACTAGTTACTATGGAGGTAGGCCTTGAACATAGGGTAGATATTGTCTAGCTTCTGCACGTTGCTATTGAAGTCTTCTTCCGTTTGACTCTAGACAGTATGAGTGAACAGCTTCATAAATTTAGCCGTAGAAGGGCTGTCTATCCATGAGCCGTTAACTTTGATCTATCCAAACTCGCCCCTTTCCTTCCTTACACGGGTTAATATATCTTGCTACAAATACTAGTCACACACGATATTCTTTGACTCTGGAAAGACCTCGTCTATAGCTAGCATTAGTAACGCTTTACGATTAGTAGCAATGACAATAGGCATGTCGCAACTAGCTTCTTCTAACCCCTTCCGAACAGATTGTAGTAGCTAGATAAACTTAGCTATATTAGGCTTCGGCTTGACAATGCCAACCCCTAGCTATATCGTGTCGTTCATGGGTCCAATAGCGACAATATCTATTAGCTCGACGTTGTAAATAGTCGTACTATAGGTCGTGTCTACGACGAGGGAGTGTGGCGTCTATTTATAAGCCTCGACTGACTTTGGATGTAGTGCAATCATTGATTTAATCGCCCCATTGTCGTAGGTCTAAATGTCCCGCCAAATACCCTCTTTTTCTAGTAGCAACTCTATACGCTAGGCTTGATTGTATAACCGTCGCTCATTAATATCTCGTCCCTAGGAGATATTATGAAGATTATGTAGTTTGAGAAGGGTACTACGGCCCCGGAAGTATGCCAATATTTTAGTAGTTAGCATTCGACTAGATTGGAGCCTTTCTAACTACTATAGAAAGTCGTCTATTCTTGAGCGCTTCCTGTGAGTCGTGAGTCCAATAATATCGTTAGGGTCGTGATTATAGTAGTAGTGTTGTCTTGTAGCGTGTCTAATCTCCCAAGGACCGTGTAGATTAGAAGGTGTAACTACTACGGCGTAGAAGAAGAACGTGTAGCCGATCTTCTTTAAGCCCTTCTTGGCTATATTGGTTATTGTCCACGTTCGTTTGTTAGGCTTGCTATAGTAGCTACATTAATATAAATGCCTATAGTAGAAGCCCTCCTTATTCTTCTTCGCCTTGTTCTTCTTGAACTCGTAGCTAGTAGCCTTTCCAAACTCGTCTTGAACGTAGGCTTCTAGTACTATATGCGATGAGAACTTAGCCTCGTGTAGAAGCGGTCTACGGGGTCGCTTCTTTGTCGTAAACGCGTGCTTCTAAGGACGTGGACTAACTAACCGATAGTCAATACTATCGCGGAAAAGGCGCTATCGATGAGAGGCTTCGTTGAACGAGTGCCGGCGGCCACGGAAAGGTCGTTGTTCGATAGATATTCGATAAATAGGCGCTAGTTACGCTAGATTGACAGTCGACGCGTCGTTGGCGGTAGTAAGGTCGATAATAGGCTCTTCTAGTAGTTCTTGAGAAGCTAGAAAGTCGGCTATATAGGCCTCATGTGATGGAGAGTTAGCCATAGTTAGTAGAAGGACAGTTCGATAAGAAAGTACGATTTTTTAATAGAAGTAGTATTGGATCCTAGGACGCGCCCATTAACACGACTAAAAGGAAACGATATTAAGCTGTATTAGGTGAGAAATGACTAAGGATTGATAAAGGAAGGATTCCGTAATAGTCGTAGTATCGGGCATAGCTGGGGATCGTTGGCCCGACTAGGGATCGGGGAAGTATCCAAGTAGCATCTGTGACAGCTACATCTGGTATCCACGAGACGCTTGAAAGTAAATTTGGTTTAAAATGCGAAAGTCGCTGTCATCCATCCTGCCTGCTCGAACCAAGCGCAAAGATTGTTTGATCTCGGCGTCTCCGGTCAGTAATGCAAGCATATATATATACATGCGTGGCGTACCGTGTATACATTTTTTGAGGATCCAACTTGCTGCTGACAATGCACGAGCAAATACTTCAAGTTCGTGACAGGAAAATCTCACGGCAAGATTCATGACCATTCGACATCTCGAGCTGCGATTTCAGGGTGCTTTGACCTGAACCAATAATACCATGCATGAGTTGTACTCTGGGGTGCTCACATCCTTCCGTCTCACTTATTATGTTTTTTTGTACCACGTGGGCTTCTTCTTCCTCTGACAGACATCCGTGGGAGCTCGAAATATAGACCTAGAGTTGCGGTATGGTTTTTGGCAAGGATTCCAGCGATTGCGGCGAAACATCGCATCCCGAACGAGACGAATGGGCTGCTGCATGATCCAAGTGTCGCGTTCGAATACTCACGCGAGTCGAGCGGGACCAGGCTGCGCGTCAAGGTGTCCAAGACCAGAACAATCGCAGAAGTGTTGTTCGGCTCAAAGACTGATGATGTCGTACCTATGGGCGCTGCTGTCGATGAGGACACACCAATCGCGACCACATCGGTAAATGGCCAGCTTGGAATTACCAATGAGGAGTGCGTGAATGCCTCGTGCGCACTCCGTACCGCAACCGGGGAAGCGTGCTTCTACTTGATCACCACCGATTCACTAGGGCGCTGTAACTGAAGGTGTTGGAGGATAGGGGTTGTGGCGAAGGTATGCTTACTGTCTGTGTTGGAACACGCGAGCTCTCGAAAGAATCCTAGTTGTCGATGTCGGTGACTTTCATGTGATGGCGCGGAACGCACGGACGTCTCGCCACATGTTGCTTGTCGTGCGGATAGACACCGACCTCGAATCCTATCAACAATGAAGACCTCGATACAAACCTCATCATCAAGCTTACCAACAAAAGCTACCTAGACAGATCACGAGCTTCAAGTTTTCGACCGCATCGCCGCAAGCAAACCTTCGCGACACCCGACCTCAATAAAGCTGATGCCGCTGGAGTAAGCAAGGTTACAGAAACTGGTTTCGAAGACGCTAGAAAAATCCATGTATCTTCTTTAACTGTACAGAGCCAGGAGATTTTCCTGTCCCGGCCTTCTCTTTCGCTCACGTCTTGCACCTCCATCTCTGCTGTATCATCCCTCCTCATCTATCCCGTTTGTGAACCTCTAACCAATAACAAGGGCATTTTCTTCTGGGAAATCGTATGCTGGCACCTCCAAGTTCAACGGTGCGGGTCCCTTTCTTATACGGCCGGAGATATCGTAGTGAGAACCGTGGCACGGGCAGAACCAACCACCAAAATCTCCTGCCTCGCCAATAGGCACACATCCCAAATGTGTGCAGACACCCAACATGATGAGCCATTCGGGCTTCTTGACACGGTCGCTGTCGGGTTGTGGATCGCGGAGAGCATTCCAGTTAACGTCCTCGGCTTGCTTGATCTCGTCGGCGGTTCGGTGGCGGATGAAGACTGGCTTACCGCGCCACTTGATGATGACGTTCTTGCCTTCGGGGATGGTAGCGAGGTCGACCTCAACCTTGGCTTGCGCGAGGACGTCTGCGGATGCGGACATGTTTACGAGGAAGTCTGAAGTTCGTACTATATCAGCCATTGTCCTTCACCAACCACATCTACCTGCTCGGAACATAGTCCTAGCTTACCTTGCACGGTGTTCTTCGCGCCGAGAGCACTGATACCACCAAAAGCTCCAACCATGAAATACTGAAACATCTTGTTGCTCTGCTCGCCGGCGCCGGATCGGTAGTTCTTGAAGGATGGAATGACGGTGGTGTCTTGATGATTGCTTGTACCGCGGTGGAAAGGCGATTTGTATTCGGCGTGGGAGGTTGAGGCATCGGCCATACTGCGCTGCTGCTGCTGGGTTTGCGTGACGGCTGTCGAGGAGCGCAGAGCCGGAAGCTGCTGGCGAGCGGCATGGCGCACCAGCGAGGTGGCCGCTCGTGATGAGACAGACATTATGGCGGGTGCGCGGAGGTGTTGGAGTGGAGGTGGTCGTTCAATGGGTCGAGTTTTGTGCACACACAGAGGAGGAGATGTTGCTGTCGAAGGCGTTGCGAACTTCCTTTCTGGCCCGACAAAGTTGTGGCCAATGGGAAGCGGGCGAGCGTAATCGAGACAGAGCTCATCTCAGCAACCACTCCACGATCCAAGTGAGGCTAGCCTCAGTCGTCTGAGATCTCAGCTCTTCACAACATCAACTTCATGCACATTGCACATATATTCTGCCAAATACCAACGGCACTTGTAAACATGTCGTCGCGAGGTCTGCGCTCGGCTCGAAAGCGCAAACATGAAGACATGAACGGCCTCGATGCCGCCGTAGACTCATCCATAAGCCAACCACCTAAACGTTCCAAGACCAGCAACACAACATCAAAGCCACAGGGACGTTCAAAGACCAGAACAGACCAAACCAGATCAAACCCGAACAAGAAATCACCAAATATCCAAGACAAAAACATGGCTTCATCGACCGGTCGGACCCTAACCCTCACCGAATCCACCGGCGACATCTTCTCCGCCGCCACACCCAACACTCTCCTCATCCACGCCTGCAACACCGAAGGATCCTGGGGCGCAGGAATCGCAGCAGCTTTCAAGTCCCATTACCCATCAGCCTACGAAAACTATCGCGACCATTGCCACATGAACGGCGGGGAATTATGGCGGAAAGCCTTCTTGATCCCTCCAGCTCGCCAAGGAGAGTGTTTCGTGGGATGTTTGTTCACGAGTCGATCCAAGGGCAGGAAAAAGGATTCTCCCGCCCAGATTCTCGGCGCCACGGGGCCTGCTATGAGGGACTTGATGAGGCAGGTCAGCGAGACGGAGACGAAGATTGACGAGGTAAGGATGTGTAAGATCAATTCCGGACTTTTCGGGGTCAAGTGGGAGAAGACGAAGGCTGTGTTGGAAGGGATTCAAGGAGATTTTCATGACGTCAAGGTCATTTCGAGGGGGGAGTGAGGAGGAGAAGACTCGGAAAAAAACTAACTAACTACTACTACTGTGAATTTTTATTTTTATTATGAACAAGCCCCGGGGGAAGAAGAATGAAGCTAAAAATTAATGAAGCCCGCAAAAGGATTTGATGGAGCAGCAATGAAACGTGAAATGATTTCGGAATGAGAGAGAGAGAGAGAAAAAGAAAACAAGCATCTGCGAGTAATTGTGACGCAGACCGGATTCCATACTGACGTGACATGAAAAAGTTCCCCCCTGTCTTGATGTTCCAGATTCTTTTATTTTCGACACAATTTCCTACGGTTTCTCCTCGACAAACTTTCCACTTATGCTTGAGTCCTTACACGACCTGGTATAGAAAGTGGCCACCGACTGATGATCAAAGATTGGACGACCGACCTCGCGCCGAGAAAGACTTGATGAGACAATGCGGAAAGCTTTTTCATTACTATTTCACATCAGGGGGAAAAAAGAAAAGGTGCCGCGCATGTTCAGCAGCACTCTCATTACGTTGCGACAAAAAAAAGTCCGCAACTGGTTCTCACTCTTTCAATCGACCCCCGTCAATGTCTCATCTTCACCCAAGCAATTCAACATCCAACCCAATTGCCCTCATGAATAAATTCACATCACCCAACCTCTTTTGACTCATCTCTTCGGGTAATGTCTTGCTGATCGCGACTGTCTCCATCACGCGATCCTTCACGCCAAGCACAAGTCTCTGCTGCTGATCGGGTGTCGCGCCAGCACCCATTACCGCCAAGTAATGCCATACATGTACATCGTCACTCGCAGCGATATTGGTGTCCGTAGGGAAGATGTAGGGTAGGACTGGCTCCAGAGTGTCGAAGAGTCGTGCATACATGTCTTCCCACTGAGAAAAGTCATCGCCGCTTGGAGACTGCTTGAGAAGTTCGGCGCGTGCGATGAGGATGGTCAAGATGAGATTGCCGATCTTGGTGCGAATGACATGCTGCACCTGAGTTCGATCGAGAACGAGGCCGAGCAGTCCAATGATGATATTAAGTGGTGCCTCGCCTACATAGGTCGAAAGTGGCGGGATGATGGTGTTGTTGAAGAGCTCGACTTCTTCTTTGACTCGTGCTGGAAGAGGGCTGTTGTCTGCTGGGGGGTAGGCGTCGCGAATCACGTCGAGAACATCGAGATGAATGACAATCAGGGTCAACATGGTAAGCCGTTGCTGGTCGTCAAGGTGGCGGAATATGCGTGGAATAATCTTCTTGCCCTTGCTATGGGAGATGTTGTGAATGAATGGGTGGACAGTGGCGGGGCTAGATATGGTTAGAATGCGGTATTGGGATGGCAGAGGCGCACTTACTTGTTGTGATCAACCATAATCTTGAGAGAATCCCACAATTGCTGATTGAGTTCCTGCATTTCGCTCCGCCATCTCATATGTGCATCAAAGACGTCGGGAGAGCCATCTTCACGCGGGGGTGGTGGCTGCTTTCGTTCGTGATCTTCCACGCGCATCAATACCGAATACATGGTTTCAATGTCACGCAGAGCAGTCTTCCGATCAGCGGGCTTGGAGGGGTGATGTTTTCGAACGTCGGCAGAGTCGGGCCGCTTGATGTTAAGAAGTGGGCGAGGAGTTTTTGAATTGCTGAACGCGATCTTGCCGAGAGAGCCTTCCATGACTAGCGACTTGTTCTTCGGTCTCGCTTTGGCCGCCTCGACAGCTCTAGCCACTTGCTGCTCCATTCTCTGCACATGGTTGTCACCACCACGAGGATGATGTCTCGATCTGCCATATCCGTATCGACTGCCGGTCTGGAAGAGATAAGTCTGCGCAAACTGGTTAAGTGGCTGCCCAGGTCCACTACGAGGCGGGCCACGGATTTGCGCGTAGACCTGGTAGTAGAAGTCCTCCGCAAGCTGCTCCTCGCTGCCAGGGTCGTTGTCGACACCTCCAGTAGCGGTGAGTAGCTGCTGAAGCTGAATCCGTGTGATGAAGTTTTTGTCTTGCGGGGTCATGAGGCCATTGTTCTTACTCAGGAGGAAGATCTTGTGGTTTCGCTTGGCTCGCTTGGCCTCCTCTTCCATGTATGCAGCACGCTCCTCTGGCGCCATCGACATCATCTGCTGCGCCTGTGTTATTGGCGGGCCTTGATAAGATGGACCTCGGCTATGGACTGGCTGCATAGGTCCTCGTGGGATGTGAGCTTGAGGAAAGCGTGGAGGTGGTCCTTGCTGGAACTGCATCGGCTGTGGCGGCTGGCCATGGAAGTCCTGCGAGCCAGGTCGAGCATTGCCAGGAGTATGCTGTCGCTGCAAGAGGTGTGGTGCACGATTGGGATAGTCTGGGCTTGGCTGTGCTGGCAGCTCTTGAGGAAGCTGCTGTGGCCGCTGAAGGATTTGTGGTGTTCTTTGTTGCGCAAATTGAGGTTGGGCTGGAGGCGTTGGTGCACCACCAAGACCAAGCATATTCTTCAAGCCTAGTGTCTGGCTCTGAATGTCTGGCTGGGCTGGGGGAGTAGGACGCGCCTGCGCTCGCATTGCCGCCTCCACCTCTTCCAAACTCATCATCTTTGCACCACCCCCCATGCCGGGTGGTGGTTGCGGCTGTCTTGTCGGCTCTGCCTTTTTCGCAACAGACGAGCCCCAGATGGATGCATCGGCCTCAAGCTTTGGAATGTACTGTGGCTCCTTGTACGCTTCATAGCCGGTGCGAGTTGGGCGTTGTTGAGGTTGTGCGCGAGGTTGAGGAACGCCCGATGGTTGGCGGGCATGGTGAAGTGCCTGCTCTTCCAAAAGGTCGCCTCTCACATTCGCAGTGTGACCAGCGAAATCAAAGTCTCTCCCGAGCTGCTCCCTCGTGACAGGTCCAGCGCCAAAGGTGTCTTCGTTGTCCTCGTCACCAGTCTCGTTGAGCTGGTTGCCCAAGCCGTCGTAGGTCTGCTCAAAATCCAAATGCTCGTCATCGCCTAGGCCGGGGCCGCCGCTCAGTGCGCCAAACGGGTCGTGGGACTCGAACATGGCCCGCGAGCCTTGTGGCGGCTTGTCGCGCGGCAGAGTGGTATCGAAGGCAAAGAACGACATGGTGGTTGAAGTGGAATGTTAGTGATAGAATCAATTGGCGCCGACGCGCACAGCTCGGGGGTAGGA
The DNA here is from genome assembly GCA_001578225.1 of Pseudocercospora musae. Classification (NCBI taxonomy): domain Eukaryota; kingdom Fungi; phylum Ascomycota; class Dothideomycetes; order Mycosphaerellales; family Mycosphaerellaceae; genus Pseudocercospora; species Pseudocercospora musae. The sequence continues at coordinate 42,462 of LFZO01000088.1, forward strand.
GGCCAAGTGCTCGCTGGATAGCAACAAAGTGCCAGTGTAACGATGGGTGATGTTGCGGCGTGCAGAGAGAGCAGCACTCTGCAGCATTGTTGTGAGGCGGTAATGCTGTGCAGCTGTGTGATGGAGATGACGCTGCAGAGCCAAGAGAATCTGCAATGCGGATGGGCCCGCTGGCACTGTGCACTGTGCCCCCTGGCTAGGAAGGCGCGCGCCAGCAACGTCGACGTGGCTTCCTTGCTGATACGAGCAGAAAAGACGCGATGCGAGACTGCTGCTATAGCCTATCCGACGCTCCGGTCGTGCAGTCGAACAAAATCCCTTGACTCCGTCGCTCTATTATTGCATTGCGTTGCGTTCTAACGTTCGCGAGCATTCCTGCATTTCACCTACGCATGTGCTGACGACCACCCTCCTTCTGACATCTCCCTTTCAATCTCACTTCCGTCACTCCCCATCGCACGCCTTACCTGCAAACTCACCATGGCAGGCTCTACGCGCTACATGCGCTTCATCATCGGCGCCTTTGTAGCCATCGTCTTCATCTACTTCATAACCGCCTCGAATTCGCGTGTACCCGGTTCCGACCACATCCAGTCAGCGACAGAACTGCTTAAGGCGCAGGGAATATGGAAGGGCAGCCAGCACGGCGCATCCTCGTCATCCACCTCCGGCAGCACTTTTGTCATATCGGGAGACGACAAGGACTCGAAGAGCCCGGCCGACGTCACCGCGCCGAAACACACCCAGCATGCTTCTACAAATACTTCGCCAAACCCAGCCGTGGGCTCGCAGCAGCAACTTCCTCCCACTTCCGCCCCCGGCCCCCGCATGAATGCCACTTTTGTTACACTTGCCCGCAACAGCGATGTCTGGGAGATCTCGAGATCCATCCGTCAAGTCGAGGACCGCTTCAATCGCAACTACAATTACGACTGGGTGTTCTTGAATGACGCCGAGTTTGACGATACCTTCAAGAAGGTCACCACCGCTCTCACTTCTGGCAAGGCGAGATACGGCAAGATTGACCAGGAGCATTGGGGTTTCCCAGAATGGATCGACCAAGAGAAGGCTAAGAAGGTCAGAGAGGATATGCACGAGCGCAAGATTATCTACGGAGACAGCATCAGTTACAGACACATGTGCCGATATGAGTCCGGCTTCTTCTTCCGCCACCCTCTCATGCTCGAGTACGAGTGGTACTGGCGAGTCGAGCCCAGCATTGAGCTCTACTGCGACGTCGCATACGATCCCTTCAAGATGATGGCTGAGAAGAAGAAGAAGTACAGCTTCGTCATCTCGCTGTACGAATACGTCGAGACCATCCCAACCCTGTGGGACAGCGTCAAGAAGTTCATGAAGCAGCACCCAGAGTACATCGCTGAGGGCAATGCTATGGAATGGCTGTCAGATGACGGTGGTGAGACCTACAACCACTGCCACTTCTGGTCCAACTTCGAAATCGGCAACCTTGAGTGGCTACGAAGCAAGGCTTACACCGACTACTTTGACCTTCTCGACAAGGATGGTGGATTCTTCTACGAACGCTGGGGTGACGCGCCAGTTCATTCCATCGCGGCAGCACTCATGCTGAAGAAGGAGGAGATCCACTTCTTCAACGATATTGCATATTACCACGTTCCATTCACCCACTGTCCGACCGGAGAGCAGACTCGCCTCGACCACAAGTGTCACTGTAACCCCAAGGACAACTTTGACTGGAATGGCTACTCATGCAAGTGACACTATCCGGTGATTCGTACTTAACCACCAGCTAACACGTTACTTCTAGGCACAAAACGATGGTACGACGTCAACAAGATGCCTATGCCGGAAGGCTATGAACACGAGCAGTGACTGGCTGGGCGATATGGCATGATCGCCCTCGAGTGGCTTTGGCCTCTCATCATTCTAGGCATCACGCTTGGCTTCATCATCATCGTGCTGCTTCTTCGACCTGCGACGAAAGCATACCGCCATATGTCGCACCTTTGGCGAAAACGACGAGCCAGTCGCTTCTCCGAAGTCAGGTTCGAATTGCGAGAACAGGCACAAGGAAAGAGCAAGGCGTGATATGATTGGCCCGCATCTTGGTGGCTCGTTTCACCTAAGATGAGTTTATTCTTGGAAAATGTTTTGATACTAAGCTGCATTGGGAATGGAGTTGTGAACTGCCCCTGTGAAAGGGCTTTGTTGCGAGTAAGGAATACGACGGAAGGATGAAAGCGGTACGCATGGAACGCACAGTGGGTGCTACGAAAGCACTAGTAGAAGAGGCAAAATTGCGTTCATGTATACGAGAGCCAAGCAATCTGTGTTCGAGCAAGGGTTGAGCCATTGTTGCTGCTGGAACACAAGATACTTGTGTAGCTCATATCTGGCGAAACTGAGTCGGCTCTACTAGATCGATTGACCGCGCCTTTCACGTGTCTGATAATGTTGCAATCAATTTCCTCCTTGGTACTGATCTCGCGACCCCAGTTTCTAAAGCGGTAGTGAAAGCGATGAGAACGCGAAGGGCCTGTAGTTGTTGGAGTAATTGTAGAGTGGAAATGTTGTATCTTTTATGTACGTCTTTCACTAAGTTATGCATTTCAATTCGGCGCCGACATCATCGCAGCCACTCCCGAACCTTTTCCATCTCGAAGCATCTCATCATCATTAGTTATCGCGTTCCTCTACCCATTGAGATCAAGACCAGCGTCCAACCCTTTCCTGTACTTGCAAATTTCCTGCATTTCTCTTACTGTACGGCGTTTGGGGTTTCGGAGATGGATGCACAAAACCCACCACCCGAATCACCTTACCTCCGCTCTCTATTCGTATGCATCCCACTCCTCCCCCCAAACCCCTCTACGCGATACCCCTTAACATCCATAGGCAGGCGCCATAGCAGGAACCACAGTCGACCTCTCCCTCTACCCCCTCGACACCCTCAAAACCCGCCTCCAATCCTCCACCGGGTTCTGGGCCTCGGGCGGGTTTCGCGGAATTTACAATGGTGTGGGATCAGCTGCCGTGGGCTCTGCACCCGGCGCGGCACTATTTTTCTGCACGTATGAAGGCGTGAAAACGGCTGTGGGAAACGACAAGGGTGGTGCTGGGGCGCATATGTTGGCGGCGAGTCTGGGGGAAATCGCGGCTTGTGCGGTCAGGGTGCCTACGGAGGTTGTGAAGCAGAGGGCTCAGGCGAAACAGTTTCCTAGTTCGTTGGAGACGTTGAGATATATTCTGGGCAAGAGGCATACGCATGGAATGGGGTCGGTGGGGAGGGAGTTGTATAGGGGTTGGGGGATTACGGTGATGAGAGAGGTTCCGTTTACGATTATTCAGTTTCCGCTTTGGGAGCGGTTAAAGAGGTGGAGTTTGGAAGGACAGGTTGGGAAGGTGAGGGATGTTACTGCGGTGGAGAGTGCGGTTTTTGGGGCTGTGAGTGGTGCTGTTGCTGCTGGGCTTACGACTCCGTTGGATGTGTTGAAGACGAGGATGATGTTGAGTACGGGGAAGGTGGATGTTTTCACGCTCGCGGGGAGGATTTTGAGGGAGGAGGGTGGGAAGACTTTTTTGAGTGGGATTGGGCCGAGGACTATGTGGATCAGTATTGGTGGGGCGGTGTTTTTGGGGAGTTATCAGTTTGCGAGTAATGTGCTTGGGGGTGGATGAAGAGAACGAAGAGCAAGAGGATTAAAGAAATGCTATCTCAGGAGGAGAGGTGGAAAGGTCATGTGCCGCTGTGTCGCTCTTCAATCTTGGGAACACGGGTTATTCGAAAAGGAACCCTTCGAGCGTAGCTCAAGCGCTGGGAGGAAAGGCACAGCTCAATGCGTGGCAAGCGGAGACCATCTTTCATCCGACTTACGCGGTCGCTACCGCTGTAGGTAAGCAAGAGATTGATATGGAGTACTTGCGATGACCCTTTGCTGAGCGGCTTCAGCTATGTTGCTTGGACACGGTACTCATCGCTACTGAGGACTGTTGCATACAGCTCCTGAGCACGCAGACAAACAAACTTATAGTCATCGAAGGGCACAAGTATCTGAGCGACCTTCCATGTACCGCCCAGCAGCGGAATCATGGAGTCTTGCACGCATCTAAGACAGCACGCTAGTGGCCGCAGATATCCATAGAATGAGACTCAAATGTACAAATTCAGCTGGGTCCAGAAACCTCGCTTCTACTTTGCAGCCTGCAGCTCCGTGTCCAGCATCGGCAACAGGACGTCCGGAGCACCTCGTCGACGCAGAGTGGCTCAGTTTTGCGGACTACCGCTGTCTCCTCTCCAGCGCGTAGCAGAGACTGATCTTGCAGCACAGGTAGCCGTTAGACAAACGCTTTCGAAGCTCCAGGCTTATTTCCAGCCCGGAGAGTGCCCGTGAATATCGAGCGAAGTCAGGATTTGGATCACAACAAGCGCTGGAAAGTTGCGGACAAGACATGTACGAGCGTTGAACAATCGCAGTGATGGCAACCACGCCAAATTCGGCTTCAGTTGCCGGCGAAAAGTCCTAGGTGAGGCTGCCTGCGCGAGATCAAAAGCGAGCTTCAGTCCAGACTTCGACTTCTTCTCAATATCAACCACAATCACAACAACGTCATCCGCTCTCTAGTATCTCTTCGACACCAAGAAGCGGCAAGAATGTCTGCTATCAATCTCGCCCCGCGTGAGCACCAAATGCTGCTTGCTATTGGCAAGTACATCAGCACCTCTGCCGTACGTCACGCTAGAATGCCAATCATCTTAGTGTAATGTTCCTGACCATGCTGCCAGGTCGACTGGGAGGCTCTCGCCGGCGACCTCGAGTACAAGAGCGCCAAAGCTGCCCGCGACAAGTGGTATCCGCTGCGCGATAAGCTGTTCGGCAAGCAAGCAGCCGTCTCCACGAATGGGAGTGCCACTCCGGGCAGTAAGAAGAGGTCTACGCCGCGCAAGCGAAAGTCCTGTAAGTCTGGCTACGACGCATTCTGTAGGAGCGTACCTATGCTAACTCGAATGCAGCCGATGACGGTGAAGAGGATGCCACTCCGTCCAAGAAGAAAATCTCGAGGAAATCTGCCAAGAACCAGTCTGGCTCCGGTGATGATGACGAGGAGCAGAAGACGAAGAAGCATTCAGTCGTCAAGCCAGAGCCTGATTGCGTGCAAGATGACGATGGCCTTGAACTTGTTTGATTGAAGTGCTTCTCACCGGCAGGGAGACGCGAGCCATTGGAGGCGAAATCCGTGATAGTGGTCCATCAAATACCGCAAGGAGGTGAAATGGGACTCATTGAACACAATAACAAGGCCATGGATTGCTTCAACGAGCAGGCTGTAAGTGCAGGTCCAGCACATAAGCCACTCCCATAGCCAGAATACTAGCTGAACTGGCCATCACAAAATTGACCCCATTGTTGGTCAACAGATCCGTTCCAATCTGCACCCTGCTTCCATCCGGCAGAACCTTTACGCGTTGACCTATGACGAGACGTTAGTGAGAGTACTCCCAATAGTCTCTCGCGTTTCGCGCTTTCGACATACCGCCAGCACCTTCAATAACCTTTCCCGTCCCCTTATCCGTCACAGTCACCTGCAGCAAAGCCCCAAGCACAGAATCAATCACACTCCCCGCCAAACCCGCCATCACCAAAAGCCCAGATACCTTCGCATCCATCGTAACCCTCGGCTCCGTAAAGAAAAGTCCCATCCCCGCAACAAACGTCAGCAATCCACTCCCAAGCACACTATACTTCAACCCATCCATCGTCACCCCGCCATTCGTTCCTTTCGCTACCTTCTTCCAAGGCGCAGTAATCATTACCGTTTCACCTTTCGACAAAATCCCAAGTTCCGACGCGAACGTATCCGCAGCTACCGCGGCATATTGTGCTATGATGCCTATTGGTAGTACCTGGTGGACTGGGGAAATGCCGATGTGGTACGCGTGGCTTAGGATTAGGATACATGCCCAGCCTGAATTCGCCCAGACTTGGATTGCTTTTCGTGCTCCTTCGCCTCCGGTTCCGCCGGTGGAGGATTGTGTTAGGTGGGATTTGGAGGCGTGGCCGATCTGTGGTTTTTCTTTAGTATATAAGAGAGGGGGGAGGGGAGGTGTTTGGATACCTTTGTCACGAATGTTCCGAGTAAGAAGAATACCATTAGTAGCCAGAAGAATGCTGGCCAGGGATGAAGTAGGTGGATTGTTGCGCTGATTATGCCTGCGAGAACGCCGGCTGGGGTTAGTTTGTTTTTGAGGATTGCGAAGGCGACGAGGCCTGCTGTTGCGGTGATTTCTGGGGCTTTTTGGCGGATGGGAATTGAGAGGTCCATTTTGTTGAATGAGTGCCAGATTGTTTGTCTTGTCTTGTTGACGAGGGCGTTTGGGATGTGGAAGTCGGATGTTCGGTTGACCGGGCCGAAGATCCTCGCTTGAGGCCGGATGGTACTTAGCCGAATGCTTCCTCGATCACTACCTCTCGCTGGATAAATCGTGCGTGGTTTACATCAAGCGTAATCTTCCCTGGCAAGTACTTGAGCTGTTAAAGGCTACGAGGTATGATCCTTCCTTCGTGCCTGCAACATGTCGAGAACTCTAGGGCGGACAGCAATACCCGACGATCCACCACTGGTCAACCCGTCGAATGCCACGAAGTTGCCCAAATCCACGTCGCGACGCTCACTCTCATGAACATCATCCTGCACCTCCTTATAGCGCAGGACCTCTTCGGGATACAATGCACCTGGCGAAGGGAATGTTATGTCCATATGAACAAGATGCGCAGCAGGTGCTGAAGATTCGAGGTCAACATGGAGACTGTTTGAACATCAGAAAGAGCACCAACGTCCAATGGGTAGTGCCATCGGCTGGAGAATAGAATGATATGAGAGCGAGCTGCTCATCAACGAGATGCATTCCTAGGCTGCTCAGACGACGTGAGTTGAAAGTGACGTACGGTCATGAGCTGTGGCACGGTCATAGTCTCTCCACACGTGGGCAGCATTGCATGTGAGACTGGCCCTCGAAGAGATGATGGCCTACACGTATACGATTACTAATAGTCATCTATTCAGTCACTGATCTATTCTTGGCAATCACTCTCACAATGCGATGTATTCGACAATTTCAATCTCCGGATCATGGTGAGGTCTTTGTTCTTGGAACTAAATGACGTCCGACCAGGAAATTGCTGATATCACGAGGCTGCGGCGCGTCAAAGAATGGCCTCATTGTCCAAACTCCGCAACACTTCAGACAAAGGAGAAATTTGCCTCCCATGTCGTTCGTCGACACCGCGGAGCAATATGCTGGTCGAAGGCTCAATCTATCTTCTGCAAACATTTCCTGCATCTCCTACTTTACGTTTTACGATAATCGTTGAAGCGAGAGGCAGGTCCTCGATTTCATTTACACCCGTATATACACAAATTGCTGTGCTGCACTATACACAAGATGGATACACTACCGGACACTTTAGTCGACGACCAGACTCGTGAGCACGAGAATGCAAGCGAAAATATCAGAGATGGAGAAGATCGACCAGCGGATGACTGCAATCTGCAAGAAGGTGAGGGGGAGGAGTTGAAGCAGCAGGACTCTGGATCAATTGATGAGGAAGCCAAAGACTCCAGATCAGATGGCATAGAACGTATGAGTACGCAAGATGATAGCAGGGAAGAGGATGAAGTAGGTTCCGACGACGGAGACAGCAATGCCAGCTCTGATTACGAGGAGGTTGACCCGGAAATGGGGCCGTTGGTTGCAAATCGACATGGAGGGCCTTTGTCTGGAACTCAGCGCGAATATAATTCCTTTGTCATCGTGAGCTCTCCTAGCGAGGCTGATCATATGGCCAGTGATTCTGCTCTTCAGGTTTCAGACAGCCAAGCCGATCCTGAGCCAGCAGAAGACAGGCCGAGGACGCCAGAGGATCAAGTTGCGATCACTGGAGTCGAGCCTGACTTTACGCCAAGGACAGCTCGACGGCTAAGAACAGAGAGAGAGCGCGGATATGATCGCAGATTTCGTCCTAAGAGTGCAGTGATTGCACTTGCTAATGATACCATAGCTCCTCCTCGGTTTCCAAGGCTCAAAAGCCAGGCAGAACAGCAATCTGCTGCAGAGGAAGCCAGGTTCAACAGAGCGAAAGCCTCTCCCGCGGCAATTTCCCAGCATGAAGATCGAGCGCATCCTCAAGTTGGTTCATCAAACCGAGCTGATACAGGCCCAAGCCGGTCACCATCACCGCTACGTTCAGCGACAGTGTCCCAAGGCCCAGTAGAGGAGGATGTGCAAGATGACGATATCGATTCTACTGCGCCATCTTCAGCCTTCTCGGACGATTCAGATTCTGATGGCGACGATGATACGCGATCCGACGAAGATGAAAGCGATGGAGACGTACAAAATCATGATTCTCAGGGCAACCAATCCCAACACGGGGACATGACAGCGTCCATTGCTGCCGCGATCATTGAGCCAGACTTTGATATAGACTCCGAAATATTGCCATCAGGAGAGGGCCCGGGAACTTCTTCCTTCTTTGCCCAGGTTGGAGCAACACTTGCAGTTCCTGCAGAGGACATAACTTCAAATCCACCTTTAAGTCCAGTGCGAACGGAATTTACCAAATTGGAGTCAGTACCAGAAGAGCCCGATGCCAGTCCTCTCAATCCCGTCGAATACTACCCGAGGTTCGCTGATGCTGTTGATTCGCCTGAAGTATCACCTCCGCTTAGTGAGATTCAGTCAATAAATACCAAAGGCAAGACTCCTCTGTATCCTTTGCAAAATTCTAGTAGAAGTGCAGCCCCGAAATTGGATAATCGGGTGGAGTCCTGCGGTAATGACAAGGAGAAGGAGACTGGAAGCCTAGAGGAAGATGAGGAAGATGCACAACCACAGGCGAGCTTCCACGAGATTCCGTCCAAGGTCAATGAGCGTGCTCGGCTTGGTCTCCAAGAAGAAGCAAATTCAAGGGCCAATGCGCTTGAGGAAGAGCGTGTTGCCTTCATGTCCTCGGACAGCATATCTGCACCAGGAGATCTTGATGCCCGTAGACAAAGGTACGAGGAAATGGCTCGAAGTTATCAGCAGGACCGTGACGCGGCACTGCAGCTGGTTCAAGAATTGAAGGACAGTCTCATGGCCCAAATGCCTGCAGAAAATATTGAAAATCTTCAGCTGCAGCTTAAGCATTCGCAAGACCAGCTCTCGGCGGCCAACGAGGAGAGAGATAGACAAGCTGAGAAAAGTGGACGGTACAAGGAAGCTTGTGAAAACTTGAAGAATGCATATCAGCAGAAGGTGAACAAGTTCAACACTTATATCGACGAGTTGCAGGACAGGGTTCAGTCTCTGGAAGACGAGAGCCAGAGTCTCAAAGACAAGAATGCTGGTCTAGAGCACGCAGCCGCACAGAACAAAGTGGCGGATCAGGCCCAGAAAAAAGCCATGTTCGACTACAGAGAGATAAACCGAAGGTTGCATGAGCGCATTGAAAAGGAGAATCCCCCCGACGATCCCCAGGGGTACGGGCGCGAACTCGAGATGAGATCCGAGCTGATTGCAGATCTAGAGGGAGAGCTTCAACATGTCTCTGCAGACTTGAGAAAGCAGCAAAGGCAGCACCGGGCCGAGATTCAGGAGCAACGGGATGAGTTCGCAAAGAGTCAGTTAGAGGTCGAGGTCTGGATGGAGCAGCATGCCACGGAATACAAGAGAACGCTGCAAGAGAAAGACGACGAGATCGAGGCGCTCAAGCTTCAATTGACCCGCGCCACCGAACGCCATATATCCGAGAATGATGGTCCTGCTATCGCTCTTCAACCTATGCCGCCCGAGAGAGCGCCATTGGTCAAGGCTCAGGCGAGAAGCATCGATGCAGTGCTGGCCAACGAATCTTACAACTCCAAACTCGAGCCCCTTCCTGCAGCACCCTTGCCAGGTGTCCCCGAACCGAAAATTCCCAAGTCTCCCTTATCGCCTCTGACCATTGCGCCCTCCGATCCCCAACCTTGGCAAGATCGTGTGCGAGACTGGAGACAATCGCCTGCATGGCAAGCGCAACGCGAAGCTCTTCGACAGAGACGTCTGGCCGAGGCGGCGCACGAGGATCAGTACCACGCGGTGAAGCGTGCGGCGTATGCTGTGACTTTTGAAAAGGCATTGCCGGAACGCGAAGGCGATCGTGGTCGCATGGAGAAGAAGAATCGTTTGGCGTTTTATGAGAATCTTACGCTTCGTCCGAAGCAGCAGCTGAACTTTTCTCCTGCATCATCCGGACTTCGTTGATTCATCCCTTTCTAGCGCGCGGACTCACTCCTCGAAGTCATGGTTATGAGCGGCTTTCGGACTGGACCGAGGATTAGAAGAGAGAGAGAGAGAGAGAGAGAGAGAGAGAGAGAGAGAGAGAGAGAGAGAGAGAGAGAGAGTTAGTTACTAAAATCATGATTTTTTTTGGTTTTCCTATTCTTTTGGACGTTATTTTTTTTTCCGTCGCTCGGTGAAGTATCGTATATAACCTCCCGAACTCTTCACTCTGTTACAGTCTTCCATTGCCTGTTAAAGTGATGACTCTCGCATACAGGAGAATTTTCTCTCTGACACAGGCATATCTGGCCACTGATCTGAAAAACACTGCTCTCTCGGTTAGGATTTTTCATTCTTGAAGTTTGGCTCAACCCATTCGTTCGCATCTAAACCGGCACACACGTCGGGCCCAGCATCCCTTGGACGGTGAACGAATTCAGAGCGGGAAGCATACGAGGTTGCATCTGCACCAGCAACGTAGCAGGCCGAAGCAGGCTGATGCATGTCGGTCGCATGGCAAATAATGGTATATTCCTATGAATGGTGGAGGGAGTGAGATTCCAACACAACCTTGATTACTTCCCCGAGCCCTAGTACGTAAGCCCGAGCGATAGTGGATGTAGACCTAGTACTAATGTAGAGTCGCGCCTATTTCAATATATCGTTAAATAGGTATCGTTTCTACTTAATCTAGTGTATTTCTACTCTTAGTTAGTATTATTATTAGTTATATCTAGATACGTAACTATCTCTATTACTAATTATTATAATCTTAGAATATCTTAATCTATACTATCTTCTACGCTCTTTATAGATATAATAGCGTAGTTTCCTTCTTATAAGATATATATTAATAACTTTCTAGTACTAGATAATAATATTCTTACTACTACTAGTACTATAGAGATAGTACTATAGAAATTATAGTAGATATTAAATTATTAGAGAAAGTCGTATTTTAAGATAGAAGTCGCTCTTTATATAATCCTTAAAAGCGTAAATCTCTATCTAAATATTAATTAGTATTACTATAGTCTTAGAAATATATATTTACTATTAAACTATTTAAAAAGCTACTTCTACTACTATAAAATCTAATACTATATAAGTCGATAATACGCTATATAATTAGAGTAAGTAAAAAACATATCTAACTCCTAGACTAAGATATAAGCGCCTATAAGTATAGGAGATATAAGTATACCTCTCTAGAAATAGTAGACTAATAGTAGTTCTAAGGAAATCTAAAAGATAGAGGAAGGGAGGGATCTAGCCTCTATCCTAAAGCTAGGCTAAGGGATAACTAGTATCTAAACTAGGCCCTAAAGGCCCGAAAGACTAGCCTAACTAGCTAATAACGAACGGAAATATATAGAAGATTTAAGAATCTCTTAATCCTTATAGATAATATCTAAAAGATACTAGATACTCTCTAGGCCCTAGACTTCCTATCCCTCCTCTTCCTCCTCTAAAGGGCCTAGACCTAACTCCTATACTAACTTAAGGATACTAATACTATTAATATCCTCTAAACCTATCTATAGATCCTCTAAACTCCTCTAAAGATACTCGATCTAAGAATATAGATATAGGCTACCTCCTAAGGCTAGCTAGCTATACTAAGTATATAGAGAATTCCTCTAGAAAGTTATATAATTACTATAAGGATAGATTATAAGAAAGAGTAAGACAAAATAAAAGGCCTTACTAACTAAGAGATACTATAGGTATTAGGGACTTAAAGATCTAGGGATAATTACTATTAAGAAACTTAAGAGTAGTAACCTAAGGATCTTTATAGTAGTAAATTCTTACATTACTATACTATTCTAACTACTAGACAAGTAGCTATCTCTATCTATTCTTAAAGGTAAAAGCCCTTAGCCTATAGCCTCTTATATAAAACCCTTTATCTCCTTCCTACTTTATAGGATTCTATCCCTACTATTAGTATCTACTTAGGCTATAGGATATAGAGAGGATCTCTATAGCTCTTTTCTCTTACTAAGCTCCTATTTCTACTTCCTACCTTCCTCCTTCTCCTTTTCTAGCTCTTCCTTTATAAGGGAGAACTATTCTAGGAGACCCTCCTTAATTATCTACCTAGTTACTTCGTTTAGGCCTCTCTTAGTCTAGGTAAGCTCCTACTATAATAATCCTATCCTTTAGATAAGTTAGTTCCTTATCCTTTGTCTCTCTAGATAGAAGAGTATAATATACTTAGGTATCTAGGCCCTATATTCGTATATATACTCTAGTATCTTGCCTAGAACTCTCCTCCTTATTAGGTATATATTTAGGCTAATGTGTTTAGTCCTAATTAGTATTACTATTATGCTTTACTTCCTTAACTATCCTTAGTATATTTCCCTACCTTTTAGCCCTTCCTACTAGGCTATAGGGAGTTGTTAGCCCTATTAGGATACCTACCTTTTCCTAACCTAGCTTTCCTATTATGTATTCTATCTCTAGTATATCTACTTATACTTAGGCATTATTCCTCCCTATTAGATATATTTCCTAGTCTATCTATTAACCTATTCTACTATCTATCTCTACCTTATCTTTAGGTCTTGTACTTAGGCTATACCCCTATTCCTCCTATATTTCCCTTAGACCTTTTTATACCTCTCCTAGATATACTTAGTAATAGGTTTATCCCCTATCTTAACTAATTGTTGTCTTGCTATCTCTTATATATATAGAGAGATAGGTAGGATTTGTGTTTCCCTTTAGAGGACCCCCTCTACTATACTCTTATATATTCCTATAATATGCCTTAGTACCTAGTTTTGGATCTTTTTAAGCCCTAGGATAGCTCCTTTTCTATATCTAGGTAGTCCTTCTAGTATTATCTAGACTTTAGCTCTATATATTATTATAGGCCTTACTATAGCTATATATTAGTATTTTACCTTCTAGAATAATACTCCTTATATAGATTTGTATAGCCTTTAGAGTAAGAATATCTAGGATATGCCTTTCTCTACCGCTTTCTTAATATATAAGCCCTACTATAGTTTCGAATCTACCTAAACTCCTAATAGTCTAAGAGATAGAGTAGGTCTATCCTTAAACCCTATTATATTAACTATAGCTTATAGGTTGTATCTTGTTCTACTTCTAGTAAAGTAGATTAGTTAGTATTTCTATAGTATAAACGTAGCCCTATACTTAGTTGCCTACTATATACATTTGTCGTATACTATCTCTAGCTTTCTATAGTTCCCTTTCGTAGTTTTCCTATATACGAGGATATTAGAGTTATCTACAAATCCTATTACTATAGTTCCCTTATCCTCGAGGTTAAGGAGGAGTATAGATATAAAGAATAGATAAAGAATAGGAATAGGATTAGTAAGAGGATTAATCCTTAGGGTATTCTAGTTATTTAGAGCCTTGCCTAATCTATGTACTCTCTAAGTCTAAGGTATATAGTCCTATCCTAGAGGAATAACTAGATAAATTGTATAATATACTATAGGTTTACTTTTATCCTAATATTATATATTAGTCTTTAGTATAATATATTATTGAATACTCCTAATATGTTTAGACGTCCTAGTAGGTTAGTTCGGGTTAGGTTCGGGTTCAAAACCGAACCTAACCTAATTGTCTAGATATAGCGCTAAGAACCTAAAATTCCTTAGATTCTAAACTAAAGGCCGGCTATATAGCTAGCTATATACTTCTTATAGTCGTAATTTAACGCGATGCGACGACTAATATATACGATATATACTACTAAAAGGGTAGGAGCTAGATTATAATAACTTTAGTCGAGTTTTGTCGAGTCTAGGTTATAGTAGGTTCTATATCCGAACCTATACTAATCGTCCGGTTTCTACTAAGAAACCGAACCTAAACCTAAATTCTCGGATTGTACCTAACCTACTAGGACGTCTAAATATGTTTAGGTATAGTATTAATACTACTATTATTAGATCTATTTTCTAGACTATCTAGACCTATTCTATTATTAGCTCTAGGGCTAATGTAGTAGATCTTCCTAGTCTAGCTCCTATTTAGGATTAGGGAAGGAGGTCCCTAGCTTCTACTTCTTTACTTATTCTCTCTATAATAATAGCCTCTAGGACTTTTACTAGGGTGTTTAGTAGTACTATAGGTCTATATACTCCTAGTTTAGTATAGTCCGGCTTCTATAGTTTCTTTAGGATAACTATTATAGAGTATTTAAAGGGTTTAGGATAGTATCCTTATTATAGGTATACTATAAAGAATATATATAGTATAGGTCTAAGTTCCTATCTATATTCCTAGAGTATTAGGTTAATAATCTAATTAGGTCCTAGGGCTTTACCCTTAGGGAGCCTATTAAGTATCTTCTAGAGTTCTCCTATTCTAACTTCTTCTTCTATCTAGAACGGGCTTAGATAGGATATATTTTGTATATCCTCTAGGTTAGCTTCCCTTAGCTCTAGAAAGAAGTATTAGGCTAACGCTTCTACTTTCCCTTAGTTCTCTATTTGTATTATAGTAGCCTTATCCTTAAGCTCTAGGAATTATAGAAGGGGATACCTTTGTCCTATTCCTTCCCTAGCCTACCTAGCTAGCTTCTATATCCTATTCGGGTCCTTAGTAATTTCGTTAACTATATCTCTCTAGCCTAGGTCCCTATCTTTCCTAATCTACTTACCTTTAGCCTATAAGGCTATTAGGTATACTACTAGGTTCCCTTCTATCCTATCTTAGCTCTATTCCCTCTTTAAGTATCTTATCCTTTTTACTACTTTGCTATACTCCTTTAACTAGGTTATTTTAGTATATTTAGATAGTTTAGCCTTTAGGATATCCTCTTAGATTATCTTAGTAAGTATCTCTTAGACCTCCTAGGCTATCGCATTAAGCTATTATAGTATATCTATTACTCTAGTAGAGATTTCTTATACCTTCTTCTTTACCCTAACCCTAATCTTGTCCTAGTCTACCTTTTTCTATTATAGTCTTTATATCTAGGCTCTAGTACTAGTCTAGGCCTATAGGATTATAGTTTAGATCGGTATATAGTCTAATCCTATTTCTAAATCTATCCTTGTTCTATATTCCTATATATTTTGTTAGATTCCTATAGTCCTAAATACTAGGTCTAGGGTCTAATAGCTCCTAGGGGTCTCCTATATAATCGTACCTAGCTCTAGTAGTAGGTTAAGGTAGGCCTTTTCTATAATAGTAATAAGGTAGTCTACTACCTAGTATTAGTCCTAGGTATTATTCCCTCCCTACCTAGGGTAGTATAGATTAAAATCCCCTAGTAGGATAATCTCTTAAACTCTTCTTCCTCTTTTCCCTAGGTTATATCCTCTACTAGTAGGAGGATACCTAAGGTACGGTCTCTAGTAGGACTAGATAGGTTGTAGTAGTTTAGGATATTAACCTATCTCTCTCCTATAAGGAGTCTAACTATAATTATATCTCTCGAGTATTCCTTTATATTCTATGTTTATATACTAATTTCCTTAGATACGTATATAGTAACCCTTAGGTATACTACTCCTAGGAGTAGCGTATAGTATCCTAGGTATACTATAGTATTCCTATTACTAGGACTAATCTATAGTTCCTAGATTGCTATTACCTAGTATTCTTTTAGATCTAGCTATTAGAGGAATAGGATTTAGATCTTGTCTATACTATAATTAGTATTGTACTATAGGATAGTAAGCTTTCCCTAACTACTATTTATCCTAGGCGTTCTAGTATACCTATACGTCTTCTATCGCTTCCTAGCTCTAGCTTTAGCCTAGTTACCCTTCTTAGCCTATAGCTAGGGGAAATAGGGATAAGATCTTAGTATTCTATAATCTACCTACTAGGGTAATAGAGTTTGTATCTATCGGTCTCCTTAGTAGTCTTCTTAACCTATTATCCGCGCCTAGGTCTAGGCTTATACTTCTAACTTTTCTCTTAGATCCGATAGTTATCTATCCTTCTAAATCCTTCGGATCTTTTAGGTAGGTTAGGTAGCTCTAGCTCTTAGTTACTTAGTCTCTACACGCCCTTACTTTTGCGATAGCTACTTGTTTTACCTTATATAATACTAACTATACTATATAGATACCTTAGTAGTTACTATATTTCCTTATTATTCCTTAGTATTCGTCTATTCTATATAGCCCTACGTATTTCCTATATACCTATTCGGCTCTATAGTACTTTGTAATATGCCTAAATTGTCTACACTTTAGGCATTATATAGGTCTCTATTTTAGATTAAATTCCTCTATAGTAAGGAGGATACCTTAGGATACGAGGCCTTTCTATATAATTTCCCTTACTTAAGCTAAGCTTTGTATATTTAGGATTATAGAGGAGTATATCTTGCCTTCTATAGCCTTTCGACTGTTTAGCTATACTACTTAGGATATCCTAAGGTTCGGGTAGAGTCTTCCGTTTTCTTCCTAGATCTTATAAATATAGCTTAGGTCCTTAGGGTTAAATCCTATAGCCCTAAAGCTATAGACTAGTACCTAGTATATTAGAGCCTCTACTATAGTACTAGGGAGTATCTTCTATATCTATCCTAGTTTATTTATTAACTTGTCTTTAGTAGGTTTAGATACTATAAATACCTATAGGTTACTACTCTTAAGTTTCTTAATAGCGATTATCCCTAGGTCTTTAAGTCCCTAAAGTATCTCTTAGTTAGTAAGGCCTTTTATCTTTTCTTACTCTTCCTTATAGCTAATCCTTATTGTAATTATATAACTTTTAAGGGGAATTCTCTATATACTTAGTATAGCTAGCTAGCCTTAGGAGGTAGCCTATGCCTATATTCTTAGTTCGGGTATCTTCGTAGTAGTTTAGAGGTTCTATAGATAGGTTCGGAGGATATTAGTAGTATCGGTATCTTTTAGTTAGTATAGGAGCTAGGTCTAGGCCTACTAGAGGAGGGAAAGGAGGGATAGGAAATCTAGGGCCTAGGGAGTATCTAGTACCTTTTAGATATCTTCTATTAGGATTTATAGGTTCTTTTAGATATCTTCTATTAGGGTTTATAGGTTCTTTTAGATATTTCTACTCGTTTTTAGCTAATTAGGCTATTCTCTCGGGCCTTTAGGGCCTAGTTTAGGTATTAGTTAGCCTTTAGTCTAGCTTTAGAATAGAGGCTAGATCCCTCCCTCCCTCTATCTTTCCTTAGGTCTACCGTTACGGTATTGTTTCTAGAAGGGTATACTCGTCTCTCCTATACTCGTAGGCGTTAGCGCCTTAGCCTAGGAGTTAGATATGTTTAATTAAGGATCTTTATAGTATCTAAGCCTACTAAAGAAAAGTTAATAAGTAAACTAGGGTAGATCTAAAAGATACTCCCTAGCGCTATAGTAGAGGCTCTAATATACTAGATACTAGTCTATAGTTTTAGGACTATAAAATTTAATCCTAAGGACCCAAGCTATATCTATAAGATCTAGGAGGAGAATAGAAGGCTCTATCTAAATCTTAAGATATCCTAGGTAGCCTAGCTAAAAAGCCTAAAGGCTAGGGAAGGCAAGATATACTCTTCTATTATCCTAAGTATATAGAGCTTAGCCTAAGTATAAGAAATAATATAGAAAGGCCTAGTATCTTAAGGTACCCTCCTTACTATAGAGGAATTTAACCCTAAATAGAGACCTATATAGTACCTTAAGTATAGACAATTTAGATATATTATAAAGTACTATAGAGCTAAATAGATATATAGAAAATACGTAGGACTATATTATATAGACTATAATAGATAACTACTAGGGAATACTAAAGAGATATAGTAACTACTAAGATACCTATATAGTATAGTTACTATTATATAAGATAAAACAAGTAGCTATTACTAAAGTAAAGGTATTTAAGGCCTAAGTAACTAAGAGCTAGAGCTACCTAATCTATCTAAAAGATATAAAGGATTTAGAAGGATAGATAACTATTAGATCTAAGAGAAAAGCTACTAGAAGTATAAGCCTAGACTAGGAGATAGATAATAGGTTAAGAAGACTACTAGGGAGACTAGTAGGAATAAACTCTACTACCTTAGTAGATAGATCCTAGAATAATAAAATCTCCTCCCTATTTCTCCTATCCTTAGGATAGAAAGGATAACTAAGCTAGAGCTAAAGTAACGAAGTTATAGAGGACATATAGGTATACTAGAATATCTAGAATAAATAATTACTAAGGAAAGCTTAATATCCTATAGTACAATATTAACTATAGTATAGATAAGATCTAGATACTATTCCTCTAATAGCTAGACCTAAAGGCTTACTACGTAGTTATAATCTAGGAACTATAGGTTAGCCTCTTAAATAAGAATATAGTAGTATACCTAGGATACTATACTATACTCCTAGGCTTAGAATACTTAAGGGTTACTATATATATCTAAGGAGATTAGTATATAAGTATAGAATACTAAAGAATACTCTAGAGACTTAATTATAGTTAGACTCTATATAGGAGGTAGATAGATTAATATCCTTAACTACTATAACCTATCTAGCCCTACTAGAGATTATTCCTTAGATATACTCCTACTAGTAGAAGGGATAGTCTAGAAGAGGAAAGAAGAAGAGATTATACTACTAAGGGATTTTAACCTATACTATCCTAGATAGGAAGGAAACAATATCTAAAACTAATACTAGGTATTAGACTACCTTATTACAATTATAGAAAAGGCCTACCTTAACCTACTACTAGAGCTAGGTACAATTATATAGAAGACTCCTAGGAGCTACTAGACCCTAGACCTAGTTTTTAGGACTATAGGAATCTAATAAAATATATAGTAGTAAATTCTTATATTACTATACTATTCTACCTACTAGACAAGTAGCTATCCCTATCTATCCTTAAAGGTAAAAGCCCTTAGTATTAAGCCCCCGGTATAAAACCCTTTACCTCCTTCCTACTATGTAGGATTCTATCCCTACCTTTTATGTCTATTTAGGCTATAGGATATAGAGAGGATCTCTATAGCTTCTTCCTCTTCCTAGGCTCCTATCTACTTCCTACCTTCCTCCTTCTTCTTCTTTAGCTCCTCCTTTATAAGGGAGAACTATTCTAAGAGGCCCTTCTTAATTATCTACCTAGTTACTTCGTTTAGGCCTCTCTTAGTCTAGGTAATCTCCTACTATAATAACCCTATCCTTCGAATAAGTTAGTTCCTTATCCCTTATCTCTCTAGATAAAAGAGTATAACGTACTTAGATATCTAGGCCCTATGTCTATATATATACTCTAGTATCTTGCCTAGGACTCTCCTCCTTGTTAGGTATGTATTTAGGCTAATATGTTTAGTCCTAATTAGAGTTACTATCGTACTTTGCTTCCTTAACTATCCCTAGTCTAGTTCCTTACCTTTTAGTCCTTCTTACTACGCTATAGGAAGTTATTAGCTCTATTAGGATGTCTACCTTTTCCTAACCTAACTTTCCTATTATATATTCTATCTCTAATATATCTACTATAATTTAGGCATTATTCCTTCCTATTAGATATATTCCCTAATCTACCTATTAACCTATTCTACTATCTATTTCTACCTTGTCTTTAGATGTTGTACTCGGGCTATGCCTCTACTTCTTCTATATTCCCTCTAGACTATCTTGTACCTCTCCTAGATATACTTAGTAGTAGGTTTATTATCTATCTTAGCTACTTACTATCTTGCTATCTCTTATATATATAGGGAGAGGGATAGGATTTGTACTTTCCTTTAGAGGACCCCTTCTACTACGCTCTTATATACTCCTATAATATGCCTTAGTACCTAGTTTTAGATCTTTTCTAGTCCTAGGGTAGCTCCTTTTCTATATCTATATAGTCCTTCTAGTATTATCTAGACTTTAGCCCTATATGTTATCGTAGGCCTTACTATAGCTATATATAGGTATTTTGCCTTCTAGAATAATACTCCCTATATAGATTTATATAGCCTCTAGAGTAAGAATATCTAGGACAAGCCTTTCTCTACTACTTTCTTAATATATAGGCCCTACTATAGTTTCGAATCTATCTATACTCCTAGTAGCTAGAGGGATGGAGTAGATCTATCCTTAAACCCTAGTATATTAACTATAGCTTATAAGTTATGTCTTATTCTACTCCTAGTAAAGTAGATTAGTTAGTACTTCTATAGTATAAAGGTAGCCCTATGTTTAGCTACCTATTATATATATTTGTTATATACTATCTCTAGCTTTCTATAGTTCCCTTCTATACTTTTTCTATATATAAGAATATTAGAGTTATCTACAAAGCCTATTACTATAGTTCCCTTATCCTCTAGGTTAGGAAGGAGTATAGATATAAAGAATAGGAATAGGATTAGTAAGAGGGTTAATCCTTATAGTATTCTAGTTGTTTAGGGCCTTGCCTAGTCTATATATTCTCCTAGTCTAAGGCATATAGTCCTATCCTAAAGGAAAGACTATATATTATATAATATATTATAGATATACTTTTATCCTAATATTATAAATTAGTCTCTAATGCGATATATTATTAAACGCCCCTAATATGTCTAGATAGAGTATCGATACTACTATTGTTAGGTCCGCTTTCTAGACTATCTAGACCTATTCTATTATTAGCTCTAAGGCTAATATAGTAGATCTTCCTAGTCTAGCTCCTATTTAGGATTAGGGGAGGAGGTCCCTTTCTTCTACTTCTTTGCTTATTCTCTCTATAATAATAGCCTCTAGGACCTTTGCTAGGATGTTTAGTAGTACTATAGGTCTATATACTCTTAGCTTAGTATAGTCCGGCTTCTATAGTTTCTTTAAGATAACTATTATAGAGTATTTAAAGGGTTTAGGATAATATCCTTACTATAGGTATACTATAAAGAACTTGTATAGTATAGGTCTAAGTTCCTATCTATATTCCTAGAGTATTAGGTTAATAATCTAATTAGGTCCTAGGGCTTTACCCTTAGGGAGCCTATTAAGTATCTTCTAGAGTTCTCCTATTCTAACTTCTTTCTCTATATAGAAGGGGCTTAGGTAAGATATGTCTTGTATATCTTCTAGGTTAGCTTTCCTTAGTTCTAGGAAGAAGTAGTAGGCTAGTACTTTAGCCTTCCCCTAGTTTTCTATTTATATTGTACTATCCTTATCCCTAATCTCTAGGAACTATAGAAGGGGATATCTTTAGCCTAATCCTTCCCTAGCCTATCTAGCTAGCTTCTAGATCCTATTCGGGTCCTTAGTAAGTTCTTAGACTATAGCTCTTTAGCCTAGGTTCCTATCTTTCCTAATCCGTTTACCTTTAGCCTATAAGGCTATTAGGTATACGGCTAGGCTTCCTTCTATTCTATCTTAGCTCTACTCCCTCTTTAGGTATCTTATCTTCTTTACTACTTTACTCTACTCCCTTAACTAGGTTATTTTAGTATATTCGGATAGTTTAGCCTTTAGGATATCCTCTTATATTACCTTAGTAAGTATCTCTTAGACCTCCTAGGCTATTACATTAAGCTATTATAGTATATCTATTACTCTCTTAGAGATTTCTTATACCTCCTTCTTTACCCTAGCTCTAATCTTGTCCTAGTCTACCTTTTTCTATTATAGTCTTTATATCTAAGCTCTAGTACTAGTCTAGGCCTATAGGATTATAGTTTGGATTAGTACGTAGTCTAATTCTATTTCTAAGTCTATCCTTATTCTATATTCCTATATATTTTATTAGATTCCTATAGTCCTAAATACTAGGTCTAGGATCTAGTAGCTCTAAGGAGTCTCCTAAGTAACTATGCCTAGCTCTAGTAGTAGGTCGAGATATACCTTTTCTATAATAGTAATAAGGTAGTCTACTACCTAGTATTAGTTCTAGATATTACTCCTTTCCTACCTAGGGTAGTATAGGTTAAAATCCCCTAGTAGGATAACCTCTTCTTCCTCTTTTCTCTAGGTTATATCCTCTATTAGTAGGAGGGTACCTAGGGTATAGTCTCTAGGAGGGCTAGATAGGTTATAGTAGTTTAGAATATTAACCTATCTCTTCCCTATAAGGAGTCTAACTATAATTATATCTCCCGAGTATTCCTTTATATTCTATGTTTACGTACTAATCTCCTTAGATATATATATAGTAACCCTTAGATATACTACTCCTAGGAGTATAGTATAGTATCCTAGGTATACTACTATATTCCTATTACTAGGGCTAATCTATAGTTCTTAGATTACTACTATCTAGTATTCTTTTAGATCTAGTTATTAGAGGAATAGGATTTGGATCTTGTCTATACTATGGTTAGTATTGTACTATAGGATAGTAAGCTTCCCTTAGTTACTATTTATTTTAGGTATTTAGATATGCCTATATGTCTTTTATAGCTTCCTAGCTCTAGCTCTAGTATAGTTATCCTTCTTAGCCTATAGCTAGGGGAAATAGGGAGGAGATCTTATTATTCTATAATCTATCCGCTAGGATAGTAGAGTTTGTACCTACTAGTCTCCCTAGTAGTCTTCTTAACCTATCGTCTATTTCTAGGTCTAGGCTTATACTTCTAACTTTTCTCTTCGATCTAATAGTTATCTAGTCTTCTAAGTCCTTTAGGTCTTTTAGATAGGTTAGGTAGCTCTACCTCTTAGTTACTTAGTCTCTAAACGTCCTTACTTTTATAATAGCTACTTGTTTTACCTTACATAATACTTACTATACTATATAGGTACCCTAGTAGTTACTATACTTTTTTATCGTTCCTTAGTATTCGTCTATTCTATATAGTCCTACGTACTTTCTATACGCCTACTCGGCTCTATAGTACTTTGCTATATACCTAAATTG
Organism: Pseudocercospora musae; assembly: GCA_001578225.1. Taxonomy (NCBI): domain Eukaryota; kingdom Fungi; phylum Ascomycota; class Dothideomycetes; order Mycosphaerellales; family Mycosphaerellaceae; genus Pseudocercospora; species Pseudocercospora musae. The sequence goes on from LFZO01000088.1 coordinate 65,539, forward strand.
TCTATACTTTAGGTATTGTATAGGCCTCTACTTCGGATTAAACTCCTCTATAGTAAGGAGGGTACCTTAGGATACTAGGCCTTTCTATATAATCTCCCTTGCCTAGGCTAAGCTCTATATATTTAGGATAATAGAGGAATATATCTTGCCTTCTATAACCTTTCGGCTTTTTAGCTAGGCTACTTAGGATATCTTGAGATTTAGGTAGAGCCTTCCGTTCTCTTCCTAGATCTTATATATATAGCTTAGGTCCTTAGGGTTAAATCCTATAGCCCTAAAGCTATAGACTAGTACCTAGTATATTAGGGCCTCTACTATAGTACTAGGGAGTATCTTCTATATCTACCCTAGTTCGTTTATTAACTTGTCTTTAGTAGGTTTAGATACTATAAAGATCCTTAGGTTACTACTCTTAAGTTTCTTAATAGCGATTATCCCTAGGTCTTTAAGTCCCTATAGTATCTCTTAGTTAGTAAGGCCTTTTATCTTTTCTTACTCTTTCTTATAGCTAATCCTTATTGTAATTATATAACTTTCTAGAGGAATTTTCTATATACTTAGTATAGCTAGCTAGCCTTAGGAGGTAGCCTATGCCTATATTCTTAGTTCGGGTACTTTCGTAGTAGTTTAGAGGCTCTATAGATAGGTTTAGAGGATGTTTATAGTATCGGTATCCTTTAGTTAGTATAGGAGCTAGGTCTAAGCCTACTAGAGGAGGGAGAGGAGGAATAGGAAATCTAGGGCCTAGGGAGTATCTAGTGCCTTTTAGATATCTTCTATTAGGGTTTATAGATTCTTTCGGATATTTCTACTCGCTTTTAGCTAATGAGGCTAGTCTTTCGGGCCTTTAGGGCCTAGTTTAGGTATTAGTTAGCCTTTAGGCTAGCTTTAGGATAGAGACTAGATCCCTCCCTTCCTCTACCTTTCCTTAGGTCTACTATCGCGGTATTGTTTCTACTACTAGAGAGGTATACTCGTATCTCCTATACTCGTAGGCACTAGCGCTTTAGTCTAGGAGTTAGATATGTTTTTTTAGAGATAGTAATAATTAATAAAATATATAGGAATATAGGATAGAAATAGACTTAGAAATATAATTAGACTATATACTAATCTAAACTATAATCCTATAGGCTTAGACTAGTACTAGAGCCTAGATATAAAGGCCTTAATAGAAAAAGATAGATTAGGATAAGATTAGGGAGAGGATAAAGAGTAAGGCAAAAGAGATTACTACTAAAATAATAGATATACTATAGTAGTATAATATAATAGCCTAAGAGGTATAGGAGATACTAGTAAGGGTAGTCTAAGAGGATATCCTAAAGGCTAAGCCCTCTAAGTATACTAAAATAATCTAGATAAGGAGTATAGTAAAGTAGTAAAAAAATAAGATATCTAAAGAGGGAGTAGAGCTAGGATAGAATAGAGGAGAGCCTAGTAGTATACCTAATAGCCTTATAGGCTAAAGGTAAATAGATTATAAAAGATAGGAACCTAGGCTAAAGAGCGATAGTTAAGGAAATTACTAAGGACCTAAAGGAGATATAGAAGCTAGCTAGGTAGGCTAGGGAAGAGGTAGGCTAGAGGAATCCCCTATCCTAATTCTTAGAGATTAGGGATAAGAATAGTATAATACAAGTAGAGAATTAAGGAAAAGTAGAAGTATTAGCCTAATACTTTTTCCTAGAGCTAAGGAAAGCTAACTTAGAAAACATACAAGATATAACTTACCTAAGGCTATTCTAAATAGAAGAAGAAGTCCTACTAAGAGAAATCTAGAAGATACTTAATAGGCTCCCTAATAGTAAAGCCCTAGGACCTAACTAGATCCTTAACCTACTACTTAAGGAAAATAGATAGGAGCTTAGATCCCTACTATATTAGTTCTTTATAGTATACCTATAATAAGGATACTATCCTAAATCCTTTAAATACTCTATAATAGTTATCCCAAAGAAACTATAGAAGCTAGACTATACTAAGCTAGGAGTATATAGATCTATAGTACTACTAAATACCTTAGTAAAAGTCCTAGAGGCTATTATTATAAGGAGGAGAAGTAAAGAAGCTAAAGAAAGGAACCTCCTCCCTTAATCCTAGATAGGAGTAAGACTAGGATTCTAGGAAGATCTACTATTTTAGCTCTAGAGCTAATAATAGAATAGGTCTAGATAATCTAGAGAATAGACCTAATAATAGTAGTATCTATACTATACCTTAATATATTAGGGATATTTAATAATATATTATATTAAAGACTAATATATAATATTAAGATAAAGGTATACCTATAATACATTATATAATATATCTAGTTATTCCTCTAAGATAGAACTATATACCTTAGACTTAGGGAATATATAGACTAGGCAAAGCCCTAGAGAACTAGTATACTACAAGGATCTATCCTCTTACTAATCTTATTCCTATTTTTTATATCTATACTCCTTCCTAATTTAGAAGGAAAGGGAACTATAGTAATAGGTTCTATAGATAACTCTAATATTCTTATATATAGGAAAAGTATAGAAGGGAACTATCGAAAGCTTAAGATAGTATATAACAAATATATATAATAGATAGCTAAATATAGGACTACCTTCGTACTATAGAAGTACTAGCTAATCTACTTTACTAGAAGTAGAACAAGATATAATCTATAGCCTATAGTTAATATACTAAGGTTAAAGGATAGGCTAGCTCTATTCCTTAGACTACTAAGAGTATAGATTAATTCTAAGCTATAATAAGGCCTATATATTAGGAAAGTAGTAGAGAAAGGTATATCCTAGATACTTTTACTCTAAAGGCTATATAAATCTATATAGGAAGTATTATTCTAGAAAGTAAAGTATCTATATATAGCTATAGTAAGGCCTATAATAATATATAGAGCTAAAGTCTAGATAATACTAGAAGGACTATCTAGATATAGAAAGGGAACTATCCTACTACTAGAGAGGATCTAATACTAGGTACTAAGGTATATTATAGGAGTATATAAGAGTATAGTAGAAGGGATCCTCTAAAGGGAAATCTAAACCCCTTCCCTCTATCTATATATATAAGAGATAATAAGGCAATAGTTAATTAAGATAGATAATAAACCTATTACTAGATATATTTAAGAGAGATATATAAAGATCTAAAGGAAATATAGGAGGGGAAGGGATATAGCCTAGGTATAGGATCTAAAGATAAGGTAAAGGAAGATTATAGAACTAGTTAATAGATAAACTAAGGACTATATCTAATAGGGAGGAATAATACCTAAATTGTAGTAGATATACTAGAAATAGAGTATATAATAGGAAAACTAAGTTAGGAAAAGATAAGTATCCTAGTAGGGCTAATAACTCCCTATAGCCTAATAAAAAGAGATAAAAGTTAAGGTACTATACTAAGAATAGTCTAGGAAGTAGAGTATAATAGTAATCCTAATTAGGACTAAATATATTAGTCTAAATATATACCTAATAAGAAGGAGAGTTCTATCCGTAGCTTCCGCTTCGCTACCGCCTACCCTTTAGATAGTAGTAATCTACCTTATAATCTACTAAATATCGACAATCTACCTTATAATACTATTATATCTCTTTCCCAATCCATTGTAGGCATACTTGTCTTATATTTCACTATGCCTCATGTCTCTAAGGCGCAATCTACGCGTATACGAAGGCGTATCGTAAAATTAACGCTATACGTATACAAGGAGACTCGCGTCTAAGCCGTTCTCGAGAAGATTCTAGCATTCTACTAAGAACACGATAACTATATACCCAATATTAAGCAATAGGCGACTAATGAGTATATTGATTATTAGAAGCTCCGCTTTCGATACCTAAATGCTATAGGATAGCGTAGCGGCCGTAGTATACTTACTAAACGACCCGCGACTCGATCGAAACTAAACCTAGCTTAGTAAGCCGCTCTACTCGAATACTACTATAGGCGTAAGCTTATGGGTCTCGATATTCCTATACGACTACTATACGATATTGCTAATAATATACTCCTTCGAAACGCGCTAGATCTACTCAATCTAGTAATAGTAGATAGGCGCTAGTCTAAGAGGTTTATAAAGTAATACAAGCTTTATTAGGTACTATAGAAGCCTATTGAGATAGTACGTAAGGAGGCACATAAACCTAATCGAATAAGACGATAGTATACACGTCTATAAGAGACAATACTATACTACAATATCGTCGATCTAAGGCTTATTTAGAACTTCGATAAGATAGGCTTCCGTATAGGAATTAGGGGCAAGGAATACGTAGTTACTATAGACCTAAAGCGTCGGTCTTAGAGCGCTTCTAAGACTAATAGGAAGTATATAACATCGGTTGAATTAGTTAACGTAGCCGGCGATTATATCCCTTCTATACTTATCGCTACTAGTAAGGTCCTACAAGAACGCTAGTTTACTAACTTGTCTAGCTCTACGTTAGTTAATGTAACGGAAAGCGGATATCTTAACGACAACTCGGCCTATTACTATATTTAGCACTTCTACAAATACTCGAAACGATATATAACTAACTAGGACTAATAGCGTATACTAATATGCGACAATTATAGCTCTTATGACTTCTAGGAGTTCTTGGAATTTGCATAGTCTTACAAGATAGTAATCTTCGGTCTACTAGCTTATACATTACATTTCCTTTAGCTACTAGATGTAGTACTATTCTAGCCGTTTAAACACTATTATAGGTAGGCTATAATGGACGCAATACGTACTAGTTGTACTTAGTTTAGTATAACTAAGTTCATAGTAGTAATCGACTCTATAAGATTAAACACCTTCAAGTCTAGTAGTATCAAATCTAGCTTCCGCAAGATAGGTATCTTTCTATTCGATCCGGAGCGCGCTATAGAGTTTCTTAGACTCGAATACAATAGTACAAATACTATACAATATTAGTAACAACTCGAACGGCTATACGCGCTTACTATCGAAGAAGTAGACCGAGTAGTTAACTTAGCCGGTTTACTCGAATACCTCTATAGCGATAGTAGTTCGCTAACGATCCCTCGCTACCTATACGAACTAGAGGTACCTATACTATTAATAGAGAATACGGATAGTATATTGAGTATAAGAACTAGTACAAGACATACTAACTTCCTCTAGTAGCGACTAGAAGGCCTCCTATCGTTACCCTCCGCCGGGGTTACGAAGCGACTATTTGTCTATAACGAAGTAATTACTTAACTAGCTACCTAAGTAACGTTTGATCTCTCTTAAACTAAGGTAGCTATCTATGTACGTAAACGACGACAAGAAGCTTCCGCTAGGCCTATTAATACTAGCGGACTATTATATACTATATAGGTAAGAAGAGCTATTAAGAAGCGCCGGTTTAATAAAGCCGCTATAGTACTATAGTAGGCAAGAGACAAAGTACGGCGCTCGAGAACGTTATAGACTAACTATAAGAAGCGCTATCGCAAGGCTATTAATATAAGCATTAGGAGCCGTCCGAATACGAAGATTAAGGTCTAACTATTACGAGAGATAGGCCTTAACTTGTAGCCTACTAAGGGTTAGCTAGTAAAGACATATACGCCTATTCTACCTATAGAGAAAGCGCTTAAAGTATATCCCGTTATACGCATAATAGTCAAGGTTGCTAGAGCTAAGAAGACTATTATCTCTACGTATAACGTACTTACTTGTAATAGTAAACCTAGTAGTAATATTAATCCGGATACTAAAGAAGAGAATCTACTTAAATACTTATATAGGCTATATATATAGACTCATAAAGAGGTAGAGCGACGTAAGCGAGATGCTATAGTTATAGCAAGGTAGGTAGCTAAGAAGCGCTCGTAGAAGCAATTTAAGCGTAATAACGGTATTCTAGTATCTAGTAACGACGATAATAGACTAGATAATAGCGACGATAATCTCGTACCTCTTACATATTATACATAGCCTACTATACTACTACGTGGTCTATCTAATAAGCACGAGTTGCCTATAAGATCGTTACCTCTATAGCCGGTTTCCTCGCCATAGTCGCTACCCGATAATAGCGAACAAACTTAGTAGTATAGTATATCTACAATACCTCCTAACGGTCTATACTATATATAGAGGTCTTCAATATATTCTATAGGTCTTGTTTGCCTATTCTAATACTAATCCAATAGTATTATAAGGTAGATTGTCGATATTTAGTAGATTATAAGGTAGATTGTACCCTTCCCTTTAGGAAGGCGATAGTTTCGAAAGCCTCGGATAAACAAGATACTAGAGTATATATCTAGATATAGAGCCTAGATACCTAAATATATAATACTCTTTTATCTAGAGAGATAAAGGATAAGAAACTAATTTCTCTAAAAGATAGAATTATTATAGTAAGAGATTATCTAGACTAAAAAAGGCTTAAATAAAGTAACTAGATAGATAATTAAGAAGAGGCTTTTAGAGTAGTTCTCCTTTATAAAGGAGGAACTTAAGGAAGAGGAGAGTAAGAAGTAGAAATAGGAGTTTAGTAAAAGGAAGAAGCTATAGAGATCCTTTCTATATCCTATAGTCTAATAGAGAAATTAAAGGTAGGGATAGAATCCTATATAATAGGAAGGAGGTAAAGGGTTTTATACTAGAGGCCCTAGGCTAAGGGCTTTTACCTTTAAAGATAAATAGAGATAGTTACTTATCTAATAGATAGAATAGTATAGGAATATAAGAATTTATAATAATAAACTTTAGCTTTGTCTCTAGTAGTAGTACTAGTTGCCTAGCTAGAGGTATTTGCGGATACCCGATAATCGCTTCTATACGCGACTTTGTTAGGAACAGTCAATCTAGGAGTCTTACACAATGCTAGGCCTCGGGCTACGTACTGGGGCTCGGGGAGTAATCAAGCAATACAACTACTATAGCCTGCAGGTGCCGCTCACATGGTCACTAGGAAAGCCCCAGTATGGTCGACTCCATACTCTTTCCATACGCGGGGCTGGAGTGGAGACGAGCTTCCATGCAGGCAGGTGGTGGTCAAAGGTACCTGTGCGAATGCTTTATGATTATCTGCTTTCGATCTGGTCTATGCATCTTCCTCCCTACCACACACAGCCTGAGCCATCATCGCAAGCGACGCCGCCGACCACCATCAACACCATGATACAGTGACTTCGACAGCGCGCCGAATCCAATTGCTGAATGCGCGCGCGGAAATCATGTCTGCCAGCCTCCAGCAACATTATTCGGCCGACTTTGGCACGGGAAACTTGGTGACGCAGAATCAAATGTCACATAGCGCGCTGCACACACTGGCTGAGAGCTCTCAATACGCCATGCAGCACATGCAACGGCAACGGCAACGGCAGCAATCGAACGGCGCAACCCCCGGACGTAAACACAGACACAGCTACAGCAATGGAAGCATAGAGGCACCAGAAGAAGCAGAGGATGAGCAGAATGGAGCGAATGGTTCTGTGAAAGGCGGCAAGACATCCAATGGACAACCAGTCCGGCGCAGGATTAGCAGAGCTTGCGACCAGTGTAATCAATTGCGTACAAAATGCGATGGCCAACACCCATGTGCGCACTGTCGAGAGTTCGGCTTGTCCTGCGAGTATGCCCGTGAACGTAAGAAGAGAGGCAAAGCTTCACGAAGAGATATTGCCGCAGCACAAGCAGCTGCAGCCGCACAAGCCGAGGCCAAACATCACAGCCCGACCTCCGGCAATGGAGATTCTACAGATGCTGGGCCGGTCGAGCCCAAGCTGGAGCAGAAGAGTTTGAAGCGCAAGAGATCCTGTGCTGAGTTCCAAGCACCGTCGCTGCCACCGCCGGGAACCCATAGCATGACGAGTCAGCATGCACATGCACATCTGGGCATCAATCGACCAATGTTGGAGCCGTCAGGCGGTAGCGTGACTGGGAACGGTATGCACGACTCGCACAGCATGGACAGCATTCAGCAGCGGCCCATGTCGTTAGTAGATCATCACACTCCAGGTCCAAGTCTTCCCGCACCTGGAGCACCACCTGTGGCGCCTACGCACGCACGGAGCTTGTCTGTTGGCATGGGCGACTATGGCAGTATCGACGACTATCATCGCAGTGTGCTGCATCCTGGGGCTGGCGCCTCGGCCACAGGCCACAATATCCTGCATTCAGGACCTACGCCAATGCCTCAATCCATGATACAGGGAGGCACCATTACCGGCTACGGCGACAGTCCATATGGTGTCCCTTCACCCAACAGTCAGAATGGTCTTGGCGCTCACGGCTATCCTGGTATGAACGGATCGCCATTATCTGCAAGCTTCTTCCGCCAGTCGCCAGTTGCTGGGTCTCCGGGCTGGCTATCATTGCCGTCGCCATCGGCAGCGTTGTATCCGCACCTGCAAAATGCACCTGTGAACCAGACGCTGCGTTATCCTGTCTTGCGGCCTCTACTACCACACATTTCTGCTATCATCCCCATTGGCTTGGCTTGCGATCTCCTCGAGCTCTACTTCAGCAGTACTTCGCACGCCTTTATGCAGCCACAGTCGCCTTATGTACTTGGATACATTTTCCGCAAGAGATCGTTTCTGCGCCAGAGCAACCCACGCACGTGCAGTCCCGCTCTACTCGCAAGCATGCTTTGGATAGCCGCACAGACTAGTGAATCAGCATTCCTGACTTCTGCACCATCAGCAAGAGGTAAGATATGTCAAAAGTTGCTGGAGCTTACTGTGGGCTTGCTCAAGCCACTCATACATAACCCGCTCGACGGACAACAGCTATATGGTGGGAATACTGTCATCAACGGCGTTGCGCTGGGAGGCTTCGGTGTCGCACTGCACGCCCATGACTTGGAAAGCGGTAATCCAGGTGCGAGCGGTGCGCTTGACGACGTGGCAACATATATCCACTTGGCCACCGTCGTATCGGCCAGCGAGTATAAAGCCGCGAGCTTGAGATGGTGGAACGCAGCTTGGTCTCTGGCAAGAGAGCTGAAGCTCGGAAGAGAACTTCCACCCAATCCGGAGCATTCTGCCCCTGATGGCCCAGAAGCCGAAGCTGAGGCCACGGGTGAATCCAACGGAAATCACCCGAATGGAATCGGCCACGGGTCGCAAGCTGGACTGGTTTCGGAGGAGGAGCGCGAGGAACGCAGACGCATCTGGTGGTTGCTGTATATCGTGGATAGACATCTGGCGCTGTGCTACAATCGTCCACTGTTTCTCTTGGATGCCGAATGCGAAGCCTTACTGCAGCCAGAGAATGAAGCTGAATGGCAGGCCGGCGAGTTCTATCCGGGCGAGAGCCACGCAGAATCGACATTCTTCAGGCGGCGAGGACCTGGCTTCGAATGCACTGGACATAGCTTGTTTGGCTACTTCCTACCACTCATGACGATGCTCGGGGAGATTGTGGACCTCAATCAAGCGAGAAATCACCCCAGATTTGGCTTGCGTTTCAAGAGTAGCTCTGATTGGGATGAACAAGCCGCAGAGATCTCCAAACAGCTTGAAGCATATGGCCGAAGCCTGAAAGAATTCGAGACCCGCAATCTACAGAAGGCAGAGCCGAAGCAAGGGACCGATACTACTGGCAATGGAGAAGGAACAGGACTGGATGGTACCAGTCCGCAATCGGTTGGCACAACGAGCTCGGGACAGCAACGCATCACCGAGAGTGTTCTGCAGACAAGGATTGTCGTCGCTTATGGCACGCATCTAATGCACACGCTGCACATCCTACTCAATGGCAAGTGGGATCCAATATCACTGCTGGACGACAATGACCTATGGATCTCGTCACAATCATTCATCTCCGCGACCGGGCATGCTGTTTCCGCAGCCGAGGCCATCAACGATATCCTCGATTACGATCCAGACATATCGTTCATGCCGTTCTTCTTTGGGATATATCTTCTTCAAGGAAGTTTCCTGCTCCTGCTCATAGCCGATAAGCTGGGAGCAGAAGCCAGCCCCAGTGTCGTCAAGGCTTGCGAAAGCATCGTAAGAGCTCATGAAGCCTGTGTGGTCACTCTCAATACAGAGTATCAAGTAAGTGAGCCTATCTATCTTTGAAACATCCATACTGACTTCGACTCCAGAGAAACTTTCGAAAAGTCATGAGATCTGCACTTATGCAGGTCCGAGGGCGCGCTGTCGAAGACTTTGGCGAACAGCAGCTTCGTAGGAGAGAGGTGTTGGCCTTGTACAGATGGACCGGAGATGGCACTGGTCTTGCATTGTAAAGCAAAAGCTATCACACGAAATTGTGCTCTCCGCCATGAAATGGAACGCGCAGTTTACGACCTGGGCAGCGTCACCTCATCGAATTAGTGGTACGGTACATGTGTGCGACGCAAGAGCAGTTATATATGATAACCTGTTGAATAATTTCACAAAATGACGATGGAACTTCGAACGCATCATGATGGCGCTCTCGAATGCTGCTGCCAAAGAAATTCGACCCCTGCGCGATGGAACCCCCTTAGACTACTCGTTATACGGAGGGTACAGTATGACAAAAGATGACATTTCTTGGCTTTTATGCGACAGATGGCGATACCCAGGCGTGAGTAGCTTATGGGAGAACTGGGAGTGTTGCGGATACGATATGCTTGTCGGAGAGCTACTTAGATCAATCGACATTCGCAGCGCTAAACATCAGCATGCTGCGTTTGCAGGTGGCGTTTCAGATTGTCTTGTCGGGAGAAGCCTTTGCCTTTGGATCTTGACCGTTTGCAGTTGTCGAATGGGCAGAAGATTGAGAGGTTCCTATGTATAGTGTCCTGGTGCCGTGTAAGATCTTTGCGATACCCAAAGACTTCTCCACAGCCAGCGAAATCACATGCGTGACGTCTTGTGTGTTGGATTCGGACATGCCGACTGTTTTTTTTTTGATGTTAGTTGCAACAATCTTTGAGACTTTCTGAAGACGAAATCACTTACTCTCTCTGATGCCTTGCCGCAAAGGATTGTGTGCAGTGCACGCACTTGAAGCGATGGGCCTCGCTTGTAGCTCTTTCATTGACGGTCTCAAGTGCATCGGACCCATGATTTGTTGTTCGTGTTTGTTGTGCTTGTGGTTGGAAAGACGTGTCGAAGCGCCCATCCAACAGATTACTCACTCTCTGATCAGTCTCTTCGGCTCCGTCCTGGCCAGCAGGTTGATCGAGAGGGCCTGCATTTCCAAGAAGTGTCCAACTTGGATCAACAAACTCGAAAGCACGTTGTTGGTGATGATGATGTTCTTGTCGATGTCCAGAAGATCTGAGTGGGTCGCTGCTTGAGATAAGACGCCCTCAGAAGGGTTGACGTGCCTCCCTTTTTCCTGTCGGCCTCCGACTACCGAAGCAGAAGATGAAGGAGTGATCAGTGAGCGGAAGCGAAGCAAACAGTAAGGCTGCTTTCGAGCGCTTCTTCCCTGATCATCAACCACGACCCTCAGATGCACCTATCATCAACCACAATATCCATCTACACAACAGCAAATCAGCCCAACTTAGTCGAAAATGGGCCATCACTCTCACGAGGACGAGGAGAAGAACGAGGATCATGGTAGCTCTTCGTCCTCTTCTTCTTCATCATCAGGAGGAAGTAGCAGCTCCTCATCTTCTTCTTCTAGCGGAAGCTCTTCGTCGTCTTCAAGCTCCTCGTAAGTATGTGGAATGTAGACCCATTTCTCTTTTAAAGCTAGTGTTGACGCGTGTGTAGGAAAGGTCGGGAGGTGGAAGCAGAGGTCAAGGTCATCGTGAAGGACGACTAGGAATTATGTGAGACCAGGATCCCGCTGGAGGGAGAACATCAAGATCTTGATTTTTCGTTCACCAGCTCGAAACGGACCATTAGGTCGACTTTCTCCCGTCAGCTCCACATCACACACGCTCGTTACATGAACATTCTCGGAGTTTGCAGCTGGACTGTATTCTCGGATGTGCTTCCTTGGGCCCTTGCGGGTGCCTTGATCATAAGTGAGAATCGAAGTCTGTCTGATTGCAGCGATGAAGACGGCCAGGCAAAAAAGTTCTGTAGCTAGCTTCGAAGAGCTGCACTATGTCGTTGCCATTAGAGCTCCGTCCAAGTCCGGTAGGGTCCAATCCACAGTCGAGAGAATTCCGCCGCACAATAACTTAGGCTGCCGCTGCATGTCGAGAGGGTGGGCGAGTCTGATTTCGCCGACGATTCTGAAGCCACATATGCTCTGGGAGAGCATCATTGCCCAGATCTCAATCACCTTGGCAAATGTCTTATAGGGTTGGTATCCAGTGCATCTGCGAGCACGTCTGCGCGATTGACTGCGATCACCATGACAAGTGTAGATTCGCTCACATGGCAAACAGGCGCAATCGCAATACCATTTCTAGGACATGTCCCAGTACTCGCATAGCCGAAGATCAACGATGCTCTTGAAGCTCTCAGTTGCCCTCCTCACAGCGTCTGATCCTCTTCGATCTCGACGTCAGATGACGAAGCCGCTATGCTCCGTTGACTATTGTATGCTTCGCCATGTCTTTGATACAGTATACATGCATCATCCAAAGCATAGTTTGCAGCTCTTGTGCTCATGCACCAAGGTCCATTCGCGCCACGTCGATACTCATCATGCGTTCGTCGACATCATCATCGTCTGGAGCGGCGGGGGCGGATCGCCAAGGTGGACAAGATGGACAAGCGGAGAAGTACTAGAAATCGCGTAGAATGGGACATCAGCCTGCACCCAGCATGGCTAGGAGACTCAAGCGTCTTAGGTTTTGAGCATTTATCAAGCCGTGTTCTAGCATGAAGAGATTGCGGAGAGATCCTTCCGTCTGAACGCTGCAGGGCGCCGTAGACGATATAAACCTACTACTCCAATCCCCTGCTTCCCCTTACTCGTTCATCCACCAATCTTCCTCACCCAAGCAATAATCTTCTCGGCCAGCTCTTCGGGATTCTCGTCTGGTATGTAGTGTCCACTATTGCTAATGATATCCGCCTCGACATGCTCGTGGAACTCCGCAATCTGCTCTCGATTCTGCTGCCGATTGAAGCTCCCATCTCCGGCCAACGTCAAAGCCGGCACTTGACCCTTCCCTCTTTCTTCTACCAATGCCAGGTTCTCCAGTCCATCTACCTCAAAAGCCCGATACGCATCAAATGCGGCTCTCATGGCTCCCGGTCTCGAGTACGCCAGAACATATGCGTCCTCCTCTTCTCCACCTGGAGCGATCGCCCAAGGATTTACCATTAGACGATCGAAGAAGTGCCGGATGTAGGTCCTCTCATGACCGGAAACGAGCCTTTCTGGCAAGTCATCTTGCACATTATGGAATGTGAAGTGCCAGACGTTCTGTGGCTGCTCTCTTACGACTTTGTAGTAGAGTTTGCTCCCAGGCAAAGGACAATCGATCCAGACCAGGCTGGCCGAATCTTCGGAAAACCATGACACGTATGCATGTGCGATCATAGCACCAATGTCGTGGCCAACTATGTGGACCTTTCCCTGGACCTTGAGCACTGAGTGGAGCAGAGTGTGTAGATCATCTGCCATCACTTTCTTGGTATAGCCACCGCCCACTCCTCCTGCGGTCCCAGCGTTGGATGGAGGTGCTTGTGAGTTGCCGGCGCCGCGATAATCAGGCACGATGACTCGATATCCTGCTGATGTTAGGTGAGGAATGACACGGCGCCATTGGAGCCATGTCTGAGGGAAGCCATGTATCAAGAGGATTGTTGCTTTCGCCGACAGACTGCTGTCATTGGGAGCAGCATCGACATAGTGCAGGCGAAACGTGTACGGTAAGGCATTAGCTACTATCGTACTGGAAGAAGGGGCCGTGATGCTAGCTTGAGCATGTCGCCACGTGCTATCATCCACGATCATGGCGGAGGGCATTGGGACTAGAAAAATGCTTTTGCTTGAAGATAGTAGGTTCTTTCTGCCTTTGCACCTGGGCTATCTGCATATTTAGAGATCAGTCAACAAGCCAGCATCGATAGAACAACCAACCGACATCGCTTTGAGGGCCGCGAAGATGGGTCTCATCCTGGTAGAAGCTCGCAATAAAGCCATGCAAGCACGCCAAATTTAGGGTTGAGGTGTGCATACAGCCAGAGTTCAAAGCATCTGCCAGATGAGTAACACTACCACTTCGGCGACAAGACAAGGCGAGATCTTTCAACACATAAGAGTTTCTGCTATCATCATTACTCAGGCCAAAGCTTTGCGAAAGATTTACTTGTCTTCACAGGGGCTCTCCACTTGTACAAAGACCCCGGGTGATCATCTCTCAGATGCGGCCCTCTCCCATCATCCAGATAATTCTCACGCATCGTCCTCCCTATCGCCCGCTCAGAGTCCCAGAAAACTCCTCGAGCCTTCAGCTCCGGCACAACCCATCGGACAATATCTTCAAAAGTACCCGGCGTGATAGCTGCCGAGCAGTTGAATCCATCGACACCCGTAACATCGACCCATCTGTCCAACTCGTCCACAACTGTCTTCGTCGAGCCGATAATTTTCGGATGTGGCCCTCCCAGCGCAAGCTCTCGCGCAACTCGCTTCTTCGTCCATTTGATCCCATCACTTCCTGGTATTGTCGCGTTCCAGGCATTCACTACACTTGTAATACCACCAGGTGCTCCAGGGAATACCAAATCATCATCATCGCCAAACGGTCCCAAATCTACTCCAGTCCAACCAGCGAATAATGTCAAGGAGCCTTCGAGATCGGCATATGAGAGTAAATGCTCGTATTTGGCACGGGCTAGCTCATTTGTTTCATCCACAATGATGAGCATCCCGACGATGAGTTTCATGGCATTCGCGTCCCTCCCTGCTTCTGTAGCCACTTTTCTTATCTCTACGACACTCTTACGCACAGTCTCGATATCCATGCCCGGTATGAACATGGCTTCAGCACTAGCTGCGGCAAATGGTCTCCCGGCTCTACTCGCTCCAGCTTGGAATATGAACGGTGTTCGTTGCCGGGATGGCTCCACTAGATGCGGACCTGCGACCTGGAAATATCTCCCAACGTGATTGATCCGTCGCACACGACCCGGAACGGAGTATTGAGTATCTTTGGGACAGGCGTCATCGCGCCATGAGCTTTCCCAAAGCTTGTAGACGACCTCGACATACTCTCTTGCGATCTCGTAGCGTTCGTCATGAGGGATCTGATCTGGCAGGCCGAGATTTCTAGCCGCGCTGAGTAGAAAGCTTGTCACGATGTTCCACGCGATTCGACCGTTCGTGGCGTGATCGAGTGTAGCGAAGCGACGAGCAAGAAGGAACGGATGCTCATATGTCGTCGACGCAGTGAATGCAAAGCCCAATGATTTCGTCACTGCCGCCATTGCAGAGATATAGATCCTGGAATAGAAAATGTCAGGTGTTCGAACGATGCTACCTGCACACATACATACGAAGGATCTGCATTTGGGAACTGCGCTCCTCCCGGAAGAGCTTCATCGATATTGTCTGGTCCCTTGTAGACATCGTAGATCCCGAGCATATCTGCTAGGAAAAGACCGTGGAAGTTGCCATCTAGGATTTGAGCGAGATCGGTCCAGTATTCGAGCGTATTGAAGTCTCTTATACGATTCTCGGGATGTCGCCACATTCCTATCGGCGGTGGACGTTAGCGGCGATTCATGTTGATAATACTGAGCGTACCTGCAGATACATGACCTGGTGTAGCCATGCTGAACGCATTGAGGATCCACTTCTTCACGGGTGGTCCAGCTTCACCCATATTGGGCGGGCCTTTGCTACAGAGCAGCTTGGATTATATCTGGCTCCAAGATCGAATGCTGCCCACAAATTCAGAATCGAAACTCGTAGATAGGGAAGACTAGTGATTCTTTTTTTCTTCTTTGGATGCTTGGATGGAGAGCTGTCTGCGATGTAGTGACGATCCTTGCAAGCACGCCATACCACGTCAGCTAGTACCAGAAACTCAATTCACGCCATTTTCTGCTTCTTCTTTCTGCTCTCATACGTGGGATCTGTGATCCTTTCGGCTGAGCAGAGTCACATTGCCCAATAAAGTAGTTTCTCTTATCGTCTGCCTGATCGTAGGGGCGTTGGTCCTTACTCGAATGGTTGGGTCAGTTCACGTCGATCGCAGATGGTGGAATAGGGTGACGCAGGCACGCCATGAGTATCCTCATGGTTGCCATGAGCAATAAATAGCTGCCCAAGAGCCATGACCGAGCATGTGTCTGACACAGCGGGTGGAGTGAGTACATGCCTCCAAGCCGAGCTCATCGCTTTGTACAGCTATGTCGGAAGTCTTGAATCCTGGGCCGCCTCTTTCTCAAGCCGTTGGCTATGGGGTTGTAGTAGGCGTTGGCGTTGCTTTCGCTGTCGGTAGGCGAAAGCTTTATTGGGATCCGATATCTGTCAAGATTGCTCACGAGTAGTAGGTATGGTGATTGTAACTCGTCTGCTGAAGAGGTCATTCGGAGAAGACAATGCTACCGCGGAAACGTGAGTCTTTGCAACATCTGAACGCCGTAAAAAGCATTGACGAGAGTACAGCTTCATGGTGGCCAATCGTAGTGTAGGGACTGGACTAACTGCAAGCGCTGTCATCTCTTCCTGGATGTATAGTACTGCGCTTCTCGGTTCGCCATACCTGACTTACTGGTATGGGATTGCTTTGCCTGTCTGGTGGGCAAATGGCCAGTCCACTATGATTTGCATGTTTGCATGGCTGGCGATAGAGGCGAAGCGGAGGGTCCCTAATGCTCATACGCTGCTAGAGCTCATTCGTGCTCGGTACGGAACTACGGCTCACCTGCTTTGGATCGTGCTATGCCTGATCAATAATTTACTGATCTTCTCTTCGATGTTGGTGGGTGCCTCCGCAGCAGTGTCTAGTCTGACAGGCGTCAACATCGTAGCTGCGACCTATCTTCTGCCGCTCGGTAAGCAGTGAGATGGACCTCTTTTGTGAGCTGACTGACAACCGCGTGTGATAGGAGTGGTGATCTATACCTACGCTGGAGGCCTACGTTCCACCTTCTTGACGGATTGGGTACACACGTCCATCATCATGGTAATTCTCGTCTGGTTCACAATCAAGATACTGGCCATCAAGGAGATCGGATCGATTGGCGAGCTGTACAATATCGTCAAGCCATTGGGAGACCTGCATCCGGTAGCAGGAAATTACCAAGGCAGCTACTTGACGATGACCAGCAATGAGTCCGTCTACTTTGGCATTATCCATGTCTTAACGAATTTTGGTGTAGTCTTTCTAGACACTGGTTTCTGGCAGAAAGGCTTCGCTGCTGGAGTCGCTGCAGCGGTGCCAGGGTACATTCTGGGAGGAAATGCGTACTTCGCGGTGCCATTCGCATTCGGAACCGTCATGGGATTGGGAGCCCTCGCCTTGGAGAGCACACCTGCCTTTCCAACGTACCCTCGCCGGATGACACCAGAAGAGGTCACCAGTGGTCTGGTACTGCCATATGTGTCGCAAGCCATTGCTGGGCATGCTGGGGCGGGAGCAGTACTCACGATCGTATTCATGGCTTGCACGAGCATCACTTCCGCCCAATTGATTGCCATGAGCTCCATCTTCTCTTTTGACATCTATGGCACCTACATTAACAGGTCAGCGACGAATCGACAGCTCATTACCATGTCGCATGTCGGCGTTGTCGGTTCGTGGTTGATTGTTGCGAGCTTGGCCACCGCTTTCCACGAAGGAGGGGTTGACCTGAACTGGCTGCTGTACATGCTCGGTATCCTAATCTGTCCTGGAACCTTTCCCACTGCTTTCGCATTGGTTTGGAAGCGCCAGACTAAGCTCGCAGCGATTGTGTCGCCTCTGATTGGCATCGTGTGCGGAGTTGGAGTCTGGATCGGGACAGCAGAAGGCATGTACGGGAGGATGGACATCAAGTCCTTGGGCATGACCATGCCATGTCTTTACGCAACTGTCACTTCAACGTTTGTGCCGCTCCCCATCACGATAGCCATGTCGTACATATGGCCGGATCGCTCGTTTGAATGGTCGAATCTGCTCTCCATCAAGCGCATCGAAGATAATGAGCATGGCCTGGTTTCTCAAGCTGCGACGAGATTTGACTCGGAAGCGTATTTCTCGCCAAGCCGCGTGGCATATATGAAGAGGATGTCGAGAATCGCCTTTTGGGTTGGTGTAGGCACCTTTCTCTGCCAGTGGGTTCTATGGCCTCTGCCGATGTACGCTCGGCGAATGATATTTTCGAAAGGTCTGTTCATCGCGTGGGTGGTGGTTGCTCTGGTGTGGCTGTGGATGGCATTGGTGATTGCTTGCTTCTTTCCACTTTTCGATGGTGGTTTTCAGAAGATCTGTACTGTACTGAGAGGGACGAGGGCGAAAGATGAGCCGAGAGGAAATGATCAACCCGTCTCATCTCCATCGTCTGAGCCCAAGACTTCCCGAGAGGATGATCGTGATCGGCAGATTACGGAAGTGGTGACAACGAAGACTGCTCAGTAGCGACGACCATATCGAGACCGTGGCACTGCAAGAGCCGCCTGTATCGCTTCACTGAGCCCACATTGCAAGGCAGCAGTAGTGGAGTGCGTGCTTCAAACGGAACAAGGCTTTGAAGGGGTATCGCATCGCCAGCTGAGCCCATCATATGCTGTATTCTTCCGTCTCCGCATGACATGGAGCGCGGTGTAGCAAGACTCCCGTATTATATTGAATGAATGGTATGAAATCGTTCTGTTCGCAAGGATCCTCCTCTTGACTGATTGCACCGAGGTCCATGCATGGGAGCATCGTGTCTTCGACGACAGACCATGAGATGCTGGCATCGTGTGACCGACTCTCGTATCGCTGCCATGTTCCCTTCATCAACACTTGCTCTTGTCTACTCCCTCTTCCTGCTCAGCTGCATGGTGGTGGAATTCTAGAATCTCGATTCTCGCGGGGCTATTCTCTTGCTTCACTCGGCGATGACCTCCCGCACACGAGCCGGTCCTCCCCTGCCACTGATTCTTGAGCACAATGCTCATCACTGTGGAGTCCAATGTTTCTAGCATTTTCTCGTCGTGTCTGCCACACGGCGAAATGTGTCAATGGGGATTAGAACCACTTGAGCCACCAGGGGCCAAGGGTTGCCGAATCGCTTACACCTGCCAAGACCACCCAGTCGTCTTAATGGCCGAGGCTAAACAGCTTCCAGATGTTCTACCGAAGAAGCATCCGCTTTCACCATGGCAGCAAGCGGAAGCACTGCATGGAAGTGATAGTAGCTCTGACACCGCACTTCTAGACTCGGCCTATATGTGAAGGTATTTGTGATCGCCTGCTTCCACCCCTCCATCTCCTTCCTCCTCCATACTCGTCCCACTACTATCTCGCAAAATGTCGTCTGCAAAGCTCATCCAACAAGGTCCTTTCTCCCACATCATCAACGGCAAGGCATATGATCAGAAAAATGCTAAGACGTTGGATGTGATCAACCCCGCAACTGAGGAAAAGATTGCCTCTGTACCAATTGCGACCCGCGAGGTGCTTGACGAAGCCGTTGAGTATTCCCAGAAGGCTTTCGAATCATGGTCGAAGACAACATGGGAAGAGCGTGCGAAGGCGATCAAGGCCGTTGGCGAAGAGTACAAGACGCTTACCCAAGACCTCGCTGAGTTGCTCGTGCTTGAGCAGGGCAAGGCCACTGCATTTGCACATGGTGAGGTCGCTATCGTCAATGAGTGGTTTGAGCGTATGCCAAATATGGAGATCAAAGAGAGGGTTGTGTGGGAGAACGACGAGACAAAAGCGATTGAGCAGTATGTGCCATTAGGCGTCACTGCTGGTATCGTGCCGTGGAATTTTCCAGTAAGCAATTCTAGGGGATATCGACGTTGGCAAGGTAGTCTCTCGGATGCACACGGTGGACTGAACTGCTGCGAATGTTCGGTTCACTGGAGCATGCAACCAGACACTTTCGCTAATGGGCTTCCTCGGCGTATCATAAGCAACAGCTTGGTACTGACTATCCGACTCAATAGGTTCTTCTCATGATTTGGAAGATCATCCCTGCCGTCCTCACCGGTAACACCATCATCATCAAGCCATCGCCTTTCACGCCATTGTGCGATGTCCGCTGCGTTGAGCTGTTCAACAGACACTTGCCACCTGGTGTTGTGCAGATTGTGCTGGGCGATGACAACCTCGGCCCTTGGGTCACCGAGCACCCGAAAATTAGGAAAATCAGCTTTACTGGAAGCACAGCCACCGGTAAGCTGGTAGCAAAGTCCTGCTCTGCGACCTTGAAGCGTGTCACGCTCGAGCTGGGCGGTAACGATGCTTGCGTCGTCCTTCCAGATGTGGATGTTGAAAAGATTGCCCCAACAATCCTCCTCAGCGCTTTCTTCAACTCTGGCCAAGTATGCCATGCAAGCAAGCGTATCTACGTGCACGAGGATGTTTACGAGAAGCTGTCCAAGGCATTGGTAGAGGCATCTAAGCAGGCAGGCGTGGGACCAGGCCAGAATGAGGGCGTCATGTATGGACCGTTGAACAACAGGCAGGTATACCAGAAGGTGAGCGAGTTCTTTGCCGACTCGCAGAAGAACGGCCATGACTTCTTGACCGGCGGCAAGATCCCTGAGGGACCAGGTTTCTTTGCACCATTGACGATCGTCAACAACCCTCCGGAATCCAGCCGTCTTGTGCAGGAAGAGCCCTTCGGACCGATCGTTCCCTTGCTCAAGTGGAACAACGATGATGACGTGATCAAGCGCGTCAACGACTCTTCCTGGGGTCTAGGTGCTACCATCTTTGGTAAGGACTTGGCTCGCGTTGAGAAGTTGGCCCGTCAAGTCGAGGCTGGTGTTGTTTGGACAAACACCATGATGCAGCAACATCCGGTGAGTACTTCTGTCTCTTCTTCGTAGAAGTAATGAGTCGCTAATATCCTTTGCAGGAGGTTCCATTTGGCGGCTTTAAGGAAAGTGGTGTTGGCTGCGAGAACGGCGAGGCAGGTTTGAAGGGCTGGTGTCAAGTGCGTAGTTTGTACTTAGCGAAGGCTTAGAACCGGACGATTTGGGTCGTGGCCTAGTCGTAGTCTATAATAAAGCATCGTTCAAGCCCTACTATACTTGTTCTTATCGAGCGTAGTAAAGCCCGGCCTACCGCGGAGGTTAAAAATAAACGGATATCTATTACGTATAGCCGAGGTTTGCCTAGTTACGTAACTTCTTAGTATATATAGAGATTTTTTAGCTATTTCTTAATAGTATTAGATTAGATATATAGAACTAATAAATTAATAGTTTAAGTACTTAATAATATAGTATTACCTAAGTAATCTACTATACTAAGCGTAATAGTTATAAGTCTAGATTTTCTATAGTATTAGAGACTTCCTTAGTAAAGAGAATAAGATAACTAAGAAAACTATTAAAGAATAACTAGTCTATATATAAGTCTATAGGTCTATAGTATTAGTAATAGCCCTTATAGTAGTAACTCCTTACCTTAGTAGAAAGCTTATTATCCTCTATAGACCTAACGACTAGGACTACTAGATTAAATAGACTAAGACTTATCTTACTAGATATAAGATCTAGGTCTACTTAGACCTATATCTTAATATATCTAATAAGTGTCGAGCTAAGGAGGGCCGATAGGTATAAATGGATCATAAGCTACAATAGAAGCTACAAGGAATAGTAGGGGCCAAAGTAGGAATAGCAAGTGTGTTGTTATTTACTATAGGTTGGAGTTTAACCTAAAAGGTGTTAGCTTGGATTAGTTACATGATTATTATTATGTGATCTAATCTGCTTGGTATCCCCTACTAGGTAACCAACTAGACTGTATATTCTAACACTCCTACTTAGATTAGTTAGTCTATAAATCCCAATTCCAACTAATACAATCTAGTAAGAACTTCAATTAGCCAATTAGATACAATGGCTTCTAGATTGGTATAGCGTATCCAATCTACTAGGTTCGATTCCTAGATCTAGTATTTCCCTACTTAGTAGAGTTTGAACTCCTCTAAGTAGGGGCTTTTGTCCCTTTATACTAACTATAATTGTCTAATGAATTCCTAGAACTATGGCCCTGTCTTTGGCTTAGTTAGGCTATTAGCTACTATCTCTTTTGTTAGAGTGTATTCCACTATAACCTTTCTTTGCTACTAAAGATTTCTAACCTTGTTGAAACTAATATTAATATGTTTTGATCTCTTATAGGTATAAGCATCTTTAACAAGAGTCAAAGCTACCTAGTTGTTACCTATAATCTAAACAGGTCTAACCTCATTCACTATATTAGAATTTCCTTTAATTAATAGTTGGAATAAGTATTCTCCTACTAACTATGCATAGTCCATCTCCCTTAGGAGTACTATAAGGAATTGAGATTGCTTTGTATATGTATTTATTACTATGTACTCGGCTTCTATAGTTGATATAGCAACTAACTTCTACTTCTTGCTTATCTAAGAAACTAGTAATCTATAGAGAAAGAAGATGCTTCTAAGGATCGAGACTCT
>LFZO01000880.1:0-16753 GCA_001578225.1 Pseudocercospora musae
GAGGGAGGAAGGGGAGGAAAGGGATAGGAGTACTACCCTATTCCCTAAACTAGATTTCCCTCCTACCTAGCTTAAAGCTATAAAGGAACGAGTTAATAAAGGATACTAAACTAAAGGAAGTAGACATAATCTAGTTAAGGCGATAGAGACATAGGGAACCTCTTAATGTTTAAAAGCCTAGTATAACTAAGGGTAGGGCTTAGTATCCCTAATAGTATAATAGAGAGTAGAGGTTTTTAATACTGTACAAAACTAGTAGGGGCTTCAAGGGAGTTAGGAAGGTAGAGTAAAGGGCTTTTTCCCTCCTAAGGAAAACTAGAGATCGCTACTTGTCTAGTAGTTAGAATAGTATAGTAATAAGATTAACCTACCTACCTATATAGCTAACTATATAGCTAGCCGTTTTTCTAGCTTAATCTCTAGTTACTTTACTTAATACTTATTATTAGTTACGTAGTAGTACTTTATATTATAAAAGATCTTCCTTAATATATACTAAAGAACGTAGTATCTATAGCAAGCTCCTTTATACTATCGTTAATAGAACTCGAGAGATAGGAATCGAGAGATTCTATATACTATACTTATTAGAGTTTAGTATAGGTAAGGTAATAACTACTTACTTATTACTAGCCGATTTTCTAGCTTACTTTGTTATTACTCGACCTAGTACTTATTAGTAGTTATATAGTAGTACTATATATTATATAAGATTTTCCTTTATATCTTTTAATATATCTTTCTATCCTTAGCTTTATAGTTCTTCTACTTAAATTATAGATACTAAAGAATAACTCTAGAATATATATATCTATTAATTCTAAAGTAAGCTATATCTTGAAAATACTATCTATCTTCTACTTACTACTAACGTTATAGATTAGGATTAGCTCGTATATATTAAAGTATATATTATTAACTCTTTTATATTCTTATTAATAGAATTTTAGAGATAAGAAGTAAGAGGCGCTATCTACTATACTTCTTCGAGTATAGTATAGATAGAATAATAACTTCTTATCTATAGCTAGCTATACTATATCTCTTAACTATTTCTCCTTAAAGCCTATAATCTTCTAAAATAGCTCCTAGTTCTTCTTATTTAATATAATCTTATATACTATATAATATAGCTCTTTAAATAAGAGTATAGATATAATAGGGAAAGACTATAGAACTAGTTAATAGACAAACTAGGAACTATATCTAATAGGAAGGAATAATGCCTAAATTATAGTAGATATACTAAAGATAGAATATATAATAGGAGAACGAAGTTAGGAGAAGGCAAGAAGCCTAGTAGAGCTAACAACTCCCTATAGCCTAGTAAGAAGGAACAAAAGGCAAGGAGCTATACTAAAGATAGTCTAGGAAGTAGAGTATAATAGTAATCCTAATTAGAACTAAATATATTAGCCTAAATATATATCTAATAAGGAGGAGAGTTCTAGGCAAGATACTAGAGTATATATATAGATATAGAGTATAGATATCTAAATACGTAATACTCTTCTATCTAGAGAGATAAAGGATAAGGAACTAACTCCTCTAAGGGCCTATTTAGTTATAACTACGCTTTGTACCAAGTATAGCTTAAAACTATACATAAGCTAGGAAATACTTAGGCTCGAGAAGCTTAGTATATAAGCCTTAAATTTCGAGAAGTAAAGGAACTTATACCTACGCTTCTAAACTATATCCCTTTAGTAGTATTTTTATTCCCTACTAAGAACTAAAGTATAGGTTACTATAGCTATCGTCTATATCTACTTAGTATCTATCCGAGCTATACTAAGCTAGGTAAAGTATATATTGCTAAATCTATTTAGTCTAACCTATAGTTATACTTTAAGATTAAACAAGGCCTAGTCTAAGTAGAGGAGGAACTAAGTAAGTATTTAAACTATACCTTCTATTTAGTTACTCCTATACTAGATATATTTTATCGACCTATACCTAGGCGTAGATATAACTTAATAGGCCCTAATAGATAGGATCATTATAGTAAGAGATTACCTAAACTAAGAAAGGCTTAAATAAAGTAACTAGATAGATAATTAAGAAGGGGCTTCTAGAGTAGTTCCTTCCCTATAAAGGAGGAACTTAAGAAGAAGGAAGATAGGAAGTAGAAATAGGAGCCTAGTAAGAGGAAGGAGCTATAGAGATCCTCTCTATATCCTATAGCCTAACTAGATATAAAAGGTAGGAATAGAGTCCTATATAATAGGAAGGAGGTAAAGGGTTTTATACTAGAGGCCCTAGGCTAAGGGCTTTTACCTTTAAAGACAAATAGAGATAGCTACTTATCTAATAGGGAGAATAGTATAGTAATACAAGAATTTATAATAATATATACTTAATCCTTATTATTTCTACTATTATATACTAGTAACGATACTTTACTAAATAGTTTACTTAATCTATTAGATAAATCTTATAAGCCTTATTACCGTTAGAAGCCTTTATTTAATAATATAGTATTACCTTCTAAACGCGCTTATAAAAGATTATATATAGATATATCTTATTTACTATATAGTATAGATTAATTCTTTTATAAGCTATTTCCTATACTACGAATACTACTACTACTAAATACTACTAAAATTGTATATCTTAAAGGATATTATTACTTCTTAGAAATATTAGTAGTATTACTAGATATAGATATAGACTTAGTTGTTTTTAAGCGATTATAGCTATTTAGAATAGTAGAAATCTAAGGTAATTAGGATTAATAGGAATAGTTTATAGTATCCTATTTTATATACTAATTTATATAGTTCTAGAGAACTTTATAAAGTTATATAGAATCTTCGAAATATACTAGAGCTATCTAGAATTTACTTCTTAGATTAATCTATTTAAACTAGAAAAGGAGGTTCTTTATTTAATACTAGTATTAACTATTCTAGAAGAAACTATCTATTATTCTATTACTAGAAATACTACGTTAAATCCTAAGACTATAATTTATTATAGCTAGAAAAATTTCTTATAAAGTTTTTAGAATATAGTAAAATAGTAAGAACTTTCTTAAAGTTTATTAACTAAGATCTATAGACTCTACTATACTACTATAACTATACTATAAATACTATCTCTATATAGATACTTACTAGATCTCGTATATAGATAGGATATATTCCTTCCTACTTATATTCTATATAATAATTTATTACTATTCCTATTAGTTCTTATATTGTATTACTATCTTAGATTATCTATATAAGCCTATAACGAATTATATAGAGTATTTATAATAAGTCTTTTAGAAGGTTTAGTAGATAGTCCTAACTTTTATATTTACGTACTCTAGTTAATTTTTAATTAATTTACTACGTAATGTAATCCTTTAAGTCTAAAAGAAGATAGCGTAAATAAGTCTTTTAGGAAAAACGGGATTTTCTAAAACCTCGATCTAAGAGCAAGTAAAGTAACTAATATAAGGAAGGGTAGAGACTCGTAATAAGCTTAGTATTAGATTAATTAAGTACCTATCTTTCTAAGGATAGGATACTATCCTTTCTTAGCCGAGTTTCAAGAAGTTTCGTATCGGTAGTAAATAAAGCTTACTAGTATCTTAGTATATATAAATAATGAAAACCTATCTAAGGCTTCGTAGTAACTAGACTAACATAGGGCTTGGCTACGATCCTAGGCTATTAAGCATGTCTAGTAATTGCAACTCTTACAAGTTCGTATAGGCGAACGACTTACTCTATTAGTAGTATAATACGAACTCTTAGTATAGTATAGTACAATATAATAGCAATTGTTCTTTCTAAAGGAGCTACATTAATGTCGACTATAGGCGTATCTTGCATATTAAACTCTCTAAAGCTTTAAACGCTCGATATTAGAAAGATAGGTTATAAGGTTTAGTAGGTATATATCTAAGGTAGCTAGCGGAAATGCCTTATCTTAGAGCACGTCCTTCTTATTCTCTACTCGGTTATGTACTATGTATAATATACGAACTACTCCTTAGATATATATAAACATTCGAGTAAATAGATAGCTTCCTATACTATACTTTAGTTATCGCGAATACTAAGCTTATTAATCCCTAGACTAGCTAAGAGATCTTCGGTTATCTTAAGAGTCTAGGTAGTATTAGAAGAGATATAAAAGGAGGAGGAGGCAAGAACAAACCTAAGGGCAAGCTTAGAATACTATGCGTAGTAGGCTTAGCGGGGAGTAGGGAGAAAGCACGTAAGGATAACCGTAAATCGGTTACTATAGGGTATTCTAACTATGCGGAGGTAAAAAGAAACGCGATAGACGATCGTCTAGGACCTAACGATAGTTATTAAGTTACTAGATTGAGTCTTGTAGATAAGCTAGTTAGTTAAAATAGGGCTATTACTATAGGATATTTTAGCTACGTCGAGGTTAAAACTAGCGTACTATATAATCGTCTAGGTATAAACGAGGGCTAGGATAGCGGGTAGGGTCTTAGAGATAAGCTTGTAGGTTAAATTGGGGTAGTTATAGATTCGCTATAGCGTTCGAGGGCTAGATGTCTAGTAGTAGATAGTTCGGTTATCTATTAGTTAGCTAAGGAGATTAACTAAAGTTAGGCTATTACTAGGAGGTAGGAGCATTATTACGTATCTTGCTATAAGCTCTATATTGTTCGGCTCGAAGGGACTAGTAGGCTCCTCTATCCGAGTAGTCTATCTCTCTACTACTACTAGGAGCGAACGAATCGGGGATCCTACCTTAGCCGCTATAATAGTAGGGTAGTAGTAGTATAGTCTATAGTAGTTAATTCCTAAATAATCGATTCTAGACCCTCAAATCAAATTAGTAAATATTCAATTTAGAATATTTAAGTAAATACTTAGAATTAGTATATAAAAGGGCAAAAAGAATAAATATTTTACTAGTTTAGATAGTTAGTTAGATTCTAGTAGTAGTTTGTATTATGAGTTAATAGTATAGATCGAGATATATATAATTTGTCTACTAAATTGTATAATATATAGAAGGTAGCTAACTAGTTAACCTTTATATATTCTTGTTAGTAACCCTAAGTTAGTCTATAATAGACTAAATAAGTCTATAATAGTAGCCCTAAATTAGTATCCTTAAAGGCTACCTATTATTAGTCCTCCTCTATTACCTTAGTATACTAACTAATATATAATACTTCCCTTTAGTTAGTTAGTTAATAGTTACTTATAAGTTTACTAATTGCCCTTTACTTTAGTAGCTTTATATACTATATATACTTTAGCTTATATCTTAATAAAGGTTATAAGTATTACGATTACGGCCTAGTCGGCCTATTTACGGGCCTAGTCGGCCTATCTAGAGTCGAAATAGGCTAAGAAGGGCCGAGGCGGCCCGTCTTAGCCTATAGGTATATATCTTCTCTCTAGATACCTCTCTTCCCTTTCTTCTTTAGTAATTCGAGAAGTTCTAATCGAGTACTATATACTACGTAGTATATACCTCTTTTATATACGAATTGCTCTTCTAAAGCGTACTATATAGTACTCAAAATAGTATAGAAGAAAGTAAAGGCCTCGGTATCTAATCTAGTTAGCTAAGAAAACAACTAGGAAAACAACTAGGAAAACTTTCCTAATACTAAGTAGGACAATAATTCCTCTATCCTAGCTAACGACTCGCTAGGGAATACTATCGACAATAATAAGGAATAGGGCGACGCCGAAGAGGACTATAACGACGAGGTCCTAGTAGCCTAGCTCTAGTACGAAGAAGAATAGGCTAAATAGGCGGAGTAACGCCTCGAATTAGCCTATCTTAGGAAAAGAATAGCCGATATAGCTTAGGAAGCCTCCCTCCTTACGGAGTAAGGGAGTATTTAACTAGGTATAGCCTCCGCTATACTATCCTCTATATCTATAGGGCTAGCTATCTCTAAGGTAAGGAACCTTTACGTATTCGAAGGCAAGGGGCGCGTAGACTACGACTAATAGGTTACCGACTACGACCGTATCTTTAGGTAGGCTCCTTATATCTATTCTATAGAAGAAATAAAAGTAGACCTAGCCGAAGAATAGATAGAAAGGGAGTAGTAAGTTAAATAGAAGCGGTATACTAGGTATTCGGACCCTAAGGAGTATATCTAGGAAAAGATAAAGTAGGTAATACTAGAGTCTATAGGGACGAAAGAGGAACGCTACTAATTAGCCCTAGATAGGCTAAAGTAGGCTAACTAAGGGAGTTGTATTCTATCTAAGCTACTAGATTATATAAAGATCTAGTAGGATAAGGTCGAAGAGGACCGTTAGGACTATATAATATATAACTTCGTAGTAGCTATAGATAAGAAGATCCGCTATCGTATCGAGGTAGGCTAATAGCGCTTCTAAATACTAATCGAAGCGGAAGAGGTAGCGAATATCTACTACTACTCGCTAGAGAACGAGTATAGGTCCTATAGGGATAAAGACTAGGGTAATAAGAAGCGTAGCCGCTCCGACTTAGACAATAGCGCTACTAGCTCGGTAACGAACAAACTATCTAGAGGCTTAGGAGGTCGTAGCCGAGGAAGGAAGGGCCGAAGCTCCCTATAGAGGCGCTAGAGCGCCCCTAGTAGGTCCGAGAAGGATAAAGAAGTCCCTTAGTACTAGTACTATAGTAAGATAGGCTATAAGAAGCCCTAATACCCTACCTATAATCTAGAATCGGGAAAAGACAAACCCGCCTAGTAGCCCTCCTAGCTATAGCGGGCTAGATTATTTATACTAAGGAGTAAAGGAGGAGCGTAGAGCCTAGTAGACTAAGAAGGGTCGACTAGGACTAGTTTTAGTTAATCTAACTAGATATTAAGCTATAGTAGAGTAAGAACTCCTATACGCTTAGAGGGCTTATCGATTACGGCTCCTAGGCTAATATCTTAGATAGTATAGTAGCTAAAGAGGCTAGCCTTATCCTAAGTAATATAGACGCTAAGCGGTATAAGATCCTTAATAACTAGTCGCTAGCTATAAGTAGCAAATACTATATAATCTACGAAGTATTAGATACGAGTAGTTAGTAGCGAGGCTATATAGACAATTTCGCTATCGGAAGGATCTATAGCTTTAATATCGTACTAGGAATACCCTAGTTAGAACGATAGAACCCTTCGATTAACTTTATAGCTAAGACGGCTATCTAGAGGAGAAAGGGGACCCGTAAATAGCGCCTCTACGCTATATCGGGTCCTTTCGACTTCTCGAAGGCTATATTAGATAAGGATACGCGTCTCTTCGTAATATCGATAGTTAAGATAGACTAAGACGACCCGAATAGCCTCCTACTAGAGTATAAATACCTCCGTAGGATATTCGAGGAAGGGGACGCGTCCCTACTCCCCAATTACGGCCTATATAAGTTGTCTATCGACCTAATAGAGGGCAAGACCCTTCCCTATAATCCGTTATATAATCTTTTAGAGACTAAGTTAGTAGTCTTAAGGAAGTACCTCGATATATACCTCGAGAAGGATTAGATCTGTCCGTTAAAGTCCCTAGTAGATACCGGTATCCTCTTTACTAAGAAGAAAGATAGTAGCCTATAGCTATACGTCGACTATAGGAGCTTAAACGCTATTATAGTAAAGAATCGGTACCTATTACCCCTTATATAGGAGTCCTTAGACCGTCTCGCTAATACTCGGATCTTTACGAAGCTCGATATTCGAGATACCTACTATAGGATCTATATTAAGTAGGGGAACGAGTAGAAGACTACTTTCTATATAAGATATAGGTACTTCGAGTATACTATAATACTATTCGGACTTACAAACGCCCTAGCGGTATTCTAAAGCTATATCCTTAGCGCCTTATCGGACCTAGTAGATATAATCTATATCGTCTATTTAGATAATATCCTAATATACTCCTAAAACCTAGAGGAATATATCCGGTACGTTACTACTATCCTCGAGAGGCTCTAACGCTATAAGCTATATACGAAGCTTAGTAAGTACGACTTTAATAGGGACCGGATTGGGTTCCTCGGCTATATAATTATCCTAAATAGGATCGAAATAGAGCTAGGAAGGGTCGTAACGATTAGAGAGTAGCCCGAGCCGAGGAGCGTAAGGGATATATATATCTTTATCGGGTTCGCTAACTACTACCGGCGTTTTATTAAGTACTTCTCCTAAATAGCTATCCCGCTAAATCGTTTAACGGAGTAGGGGCCTAATATAGCTAAGGGTAGGTAGAGGCAACGTAAGGAAGAGTCGTAGCGGCTTACCTTAGATATAGAAGCGAAGTTAGTATTCGACTAGCTTAAGGAGGCGTTCTATACGGCCCTAGTTCTAAAGTACTTCGATCTATCCTAACTAATTAGGATCGAAACGAACGCCTCGACCTACGCTATATCGGGCGTTATAATATAATAGTATAAGTACGAGGGTAAGATATACTAGTTCCTAGTAGCCTTGTTTTCGCGAAAGATAAATAGTATAGAAAGGAACTACGATACTTACGATAGCGAGATACTAGGGATAGTTAAGTACTTTAAGTACTAGAGGTACTACTTAGAAGGCGTATAGTACTAAGTAGAGGTCGTTACGGACTATAATAACCTTAAATAGTTTATAATAACTAAGGAGCTTATAAGGCGTTAGGTTCGTTAGGCCGAGTAGCTCTCTATCTTTAACTTCTATATCTCGTACTATCTAGGAAGGGAAAACGGGGCCGCTAATAGGGCTAGTAGGCGCCCTAACTATATAGATATTAATTACTCTAGTTGCTAGATAAGCGAAGAGGACTTACGAACTCCCCTCGAGAGGTTATAGAGGCAACTCGTAGGTAGGGAGTCCTAGGATAGGTCGATAAGGATCGCCTTAGTACGAGGAGGGCTAGAAGGAGTCGGTAAACCCTTCGTCTACCTCGCTAGTATAGCTAAGGTTAGGGAGGTA
Organism: Pseudocercospora musae; assembly: GCA_001578225.1. NCBI lineage: Eukaryota > Fungi > Ascomycota > Dothideomycetes > Mycosphaerellales > Mycosphaerellaceae > Pseudocercospora > Pseudocercospora musae. The sequence goes on from LFZO01000880.1 coordinate 8,897, forward strand.
TAGGATAGCCTTACGAATACTATTTATGTAGTACTAGGGACTAACGCTAAGGCGATTAGGGTTAGGATAGCTCTCTAGAATAGAGACGAGTTATAATAGCCGTAGCTAGCGTAGTAGAAGGAATCCTATAGGTTCCTCTTCTACTAGGATACGATATATATACTAGCGGGCCTACTTCGCCTAGAAACCCTCTAGCTCTACTATAACGATCCTATATCGGGATACTTTAGGTTCGAAAGGACCCTATAGCTAGTATAGAGAGGGTACTACTAGCCTAAAGTTAGGTACTACGTTAAGGATTATACGCGTAGCTATAAGGCGTATATCCGAGTAAAGCCTAGGAGGCACTTGCCCTATAGGGTATTGTATACTAAGAAACCCTCTAAGGCGCTATAGAAAGATCTAACGCTCGACTTCGTTATAGATCTACCTCCGAGTACCGTTCTAGGCTAGACCTATAATAGCGTCCTCGTTATAGTAGATAGATACTCTAAAATAGCGTATTATATTCTATATCGGAAGGAGATTATCGCTAAAGGGCTAGTAGACATCTTCTTAAGGGAGGTAGTTCGTCTATATAGTATCCTATAGTCTATTACGTCCAATCGGGGACCGATTCTTACCTCTAAGTTCTAGAGTAGCCTCTACTACTATATAGGGGTCCGTAGGGGCCTTAGTATAGCCTACTATCCCTAAATAGATAGTTAGACTAAGCGTTAGAACTAGACGATAGAGTAATACCTACGTATTTACTATAACTTCGAGTAAGACGACTAGGTACGCCTCCTAAGCCTAGCTAAGTTTATATATAACGATAGTTAGTATACGGTAATAGGGGCAACTTCCTTCTAGACGTATAATGTCCGGAACCCGCTCTATACTAAGTAGCCTAAAATGTCCTAGATAGAGGGGAAGGCGCCCTAAGCTAAGGTACTTATAGCTAGAGTAAGGGAGATTCGAGATAGCCTAAAGGCTCGGCTAGAGAGGGCGAAGGAATATTAGGCCTAATAGTACGATAAAGTATAGAAGCCTAAAACCTACGCTATCGGTAACTAGGTATACCTTAACGCGAGATTCCTCGATATAGTCCGCTAGTCGAAGAAGCTAGACTATAAGTATATAGGGCCCTTCCGAGTATAGAAGGTAGTTAACAAGGCGATATATCGCCTTAAGCTACCTAAGGGCTTTAATATATATCCTACGTTCTATATATCCCTCCTCGAGGACTATCTCGAGCTAGAGGTAACCTAAAGGGACTAGGAGGACCCTCCTAAGGTACGGATAAGCGATCTAGATATATATAAGGTCGAAAGGATTATCTAGAAGAAAAGGGGATCCGAGGAGAAGTAGGAATACCTTATATCCTAGAAGGGATATAGGGAGGAGGAGAATACCTAGGAACCGGTAGAGTACCTAAGTAAGGCGGCTCTTAAGGCGTTCGCTAGATAGACGGAAGGTCGGAAAAGACCTCGAAGGAACGTAAGCGTAAGGTAGCGCCTACTCCTAGCGCTAATAGCGCGTATACCGCTATAGAGCGTTAATATAGTATAGATACGAGCCTTTCCGGTACTAAATATACTCTCCTCTCTCTACTATAAGGTAGTAGCCTTAATACTTAGTAATATATACCTAGAACGGGATAGAATAAGGCGAAGCGAGATTATATAGACGAACTCGAGGTTAATTAGCCTCGTTTAAATATATTTAGGTATACCTAGCTAACTCCTCGCTTAATAGGGCGCGAACGGCCTAAAATAGACTAACTAGAGGCGACTAGAACTATTAACCTAAGACTCGACTCGTACTAAGTAAGTATATAGACCGTCTCGATACAAAAGGATCCTACTAGGCCCTAAAAGAGTCCTTATCTACCTACTAGCTATAGAAGAGCTCGTAAGGGATTAGGAACTCGCTAGATAGGTCGTTAGCGCTCGGCGACTCCTTTACTAGCTCCGTAAGAGCTATGCGGGCCTCGCTAGTAGGCATACAACCTAAACTATACTAAAACGCCTTAACTTAATCCGCGTATAGCTAAAGGCAGATATTTAGGCCCTTCGCGACCTCCTTCTAGTCTCTCTCGAGTCCCTTTATCTTCTTTTAAGACGAAACGTAGCTATTTCTAATACGCTTATACTTCTTATCGGAAGTCTAATTAAATAGGGTTAGCTAGGGCTAAAAGGGGTCGAAGAGATCCGTATATATCCTAGTAGCTATATTACGCTCTATCTCCTCTTTTATCGTAGTATTATAGTCCTTCTAAGGACCTAAGAGAGGTTAGCTAAGGCAAGCTAGGATAAAGGGAGTCGAAACGGACTAGATATATTAAATTCGGCCTTGCCTATATAAGTATAGAGGTTGCCGGTATCCTCGAAACGTAGATACTTCCTAAGGGGTACTAGTTAGCGTAACTCGATTCTATATAAGCTAATACGTACTTCTTAACCTTCTCGTAGACCGATATATAAGCTTAGTAGGCCTCTCGGGCCTTCTTTTCGTTAGTTAGGGCGTTTAGGGCCTCCTAGCGTAACTAGTTAGTTATCTTAATAGTAGGCTTATACTCTATAGGAATCTAGACGTAAATTAGCCCTATTCGAGCTATCTCGAGCCGAAACGACTTACTTAGAAGTAGCCCGAGCTATAGGAGATATACTTTAGATAGTCGAAGTACTTAGTCTCGTTAGTAAGGTCTTCCTTATAGTTAGACGGGTTAATTTAGGGACATATAGCCTTAAGAAGGCTAATATAGCTTCTACCGGTATAGCCCTATATAATATTAGTATCGTTAAGGTATAGATTACTATTAAACTTTATATAGGTAGCTATTAGGCCAAAACGGTCTAAAAGGACTTAGGGTAATGCAAAGGCGACTAGCGATAACTAATAAGGGCGCTACTACTAGAAGAAAGGGAACTACTATACTAAGTTAGTCCGAACTACCTTAAGAGGGATCGAATATAGCTTACTCCCTCTAGTACTAGATATAGGGAGTAGTAGAGCGGTAGTATTAGAAAACATATCTAGAGGATATATATTGTAAAAGGGACTAATTTGAATAGACTTAGATAGCTTAAATCCCTACGGCGGTATAGCGATAGCGTTATCGCTACCTAAGTAAGCTTTTCGAATAATAGTAAGGTTTACTTTATATATAATAATAGACTATAAGTAAAGTTTTCTATTTCTAGCCTCCGGGACGTAGGCCTATAGAGGGGGGGGGCAATGTTACGATTACGGCCTAGTCGGCCTATTTACGGGCCTAGTCGGCCTATCTAGAGTCGAAATAGGCTAAGAAGGGCTAGGGCGGCCCGTCTTAGCCTATAGGCATATATCTTCTCTCTAGATACCTCTCTTCCCTTTCTTCTTTAGTAATTCGAGTAGTTCTAATCGAGTACTATGTACTATGTAGTATATACCTCTTTTATAATAAGCTCCTTTAGCTTAACTCTAGTTAGTTCCTAACCTTAGATTAGTATCCTTATTATCCTTAGATTAGTTACCTCTTTACTTCCTTTAGGCTCTTATAGCCTATTGGTTTACTTAACTAAGTTAGATTGTTCCTATACTTTCTTTTACTTCTTTAAGTAGTTATATATTTACTAAATAGCTTAAGTATAGATACCTTATATCCTTAATCTTAGTACTTATAAGTCCTTTAACCTTTAAGGCTAAACTTAACTTTCTTCTTTCTATACTAATTCTAGTAATATTAAGTAATCTACTTACTATTTAGACTAGGTTATATCTTTTCTAACTCTTTAAAAATTCATATATAAGGTAAGCTAGATATTAGCTATTATAGGGATCCTTACTAACCTTAATAGGATCTATTATAGCTACTATAAATATAACTAATAGTTAGCTCTAGGCTATAGTTAATACTACTTTTATCTCTAGATTTCATTTAAGCAAGGTTAACCTTAACTAGTATTAATAGATACTTAAGACTTAGAACCGTAGTAATAGTATTAGTTAGCCTATAAAGCTATCCTCTTAGTAGATAGGCTTCTTTAACAATACTACTAGTAATCCAATTCCTTTAGTCTAGTACCCTAGATTTAATAGCTAGGGTTCTATTAATATAAGTAGCTATATTAACTACCTACCTAGCCTTTTAGCTAAAGCAAGTACTAGTATTATATAGTAGACTCCTCCTTACTAGTACTATACAAATAATACATAAGGCAAGGTATTTATTAGATATAATAAGATTTAGTATACAAATATAGCTAGTAATACTTTCTTTTATAATACCTATATTAATAATAGATAGGGACTTTAGTATAGCCGTTATAGTACTTCTAGATACTAGTTAACTCCTCGTTCTTAGTTAGCTCGCTTAAGGGCTAATTCGGTTAGATCTTAAGGCTTAAGTAGTATACTAGGACCGAATATAGTTATTATTAATCGAGCTTAGGAGGACTTTATTAGTAGAGATAGTTTATAGCGTAGGTAGATTATTATTAACTTTAACTATTTTTTAAGAGATAATAATAGTAAGGTAATAGAGACTATATACTATACTATTCAGTATATTGAATCTAATTTTACTAGAGGTTTACTAATAGTTCTACTTTTAGAGGTAGTAGGTACTACTATCCTTAATTATAGTTAGTTAGTTTAGTTATACTAGAGAAGATCTAAAAACTATACTAGGCTTAGTTTATTTCCTAGCATTCTAGTTTAGAGTCTAGGTTATTAAATAATACCTAGGCTAAAAAGCTCTATACTTAGTTTAAAGATTACTTTTAATAAAATACTAATAAATATATTGAGTTTATCTTCTAGTTCTAGAACAAATAAAATTCTAAACGAGTAACTTAGAGAATCCTACTTTAAAGGATTTAGTTGTTTAACCTTAGCTTTATTAGGTAGTTAGCTATTTAATAGTAGGTATTAATATATTTAATCCTAATATTACCTTTATTAAACTATTCTCTATAGTAGTAGTTTCTTAGATTAGTATATCTACTTCTCCCTAAATTTGTATAGTTCTCTATAAGGTAGATTACTAACTAGTTATTAATATTAATTGTTATATACTTTATAGAGAGACTAGTAAATCTCTTAATTTCTTCTAAAAGATTCCTAAGCTATCTAAGCTCCCTTACTACTTTATTTAGAGAAACATACTTTAGTACTTAACTAGATAACCTCCTTCTAAAGCTATAATCTCTAGATAACTAGTACTATAGACATAAGTACTAGGAATCCTAAAACTAATCTAGCTATACCTAGGTTAGTAGTAAAATTAGTATTAGAGTAGATCTATATAAAAGCTTTAAGATATATCTCTAATCCTAATTTAGTAGTACTACCCTTCTTAAATACTAGGTACTTTTTAGGTATTCTAGTAATGTACTTCTAGATATGCTTAGCTATATTAATATATCTAGGTCTAGGATTTGAAAGAAACCTAGTAAGGTAGTTTATAGATATAGTAATATCTAGCCTTATCTAATTTCAAAGCTATTAGAGCCCTCTAATGAATTCATTAAAGAGTTTATAGTCTACTACTTTACATTCTCTATTAAATGTATATAGTAGCTTGTTAAGTAGATACTTAATAGACTTACACTTATTAAGTCTATACTTCTTTAGTTTCTTAAGAGTATAGTACTTCTAAGATACCTTTAGGAAGTTCTAGTCTTCTTAAATATCAAGACTAAGGAATAGGTTAGTCTTAATAATCTTAATAGTATACTTCTTTCTTAGACTATTAATAAGCTTATTAATGTCCTTCTAGTTTCTTCTAAATTTTTAGAAATCATTAATATAAAGGATAACTATAATTCCTTTTCTAATAAAGAGATAGCTATTACTCTTTATTACCTTAAGTCTAAGGCTTCTTAAAGTGTCTATAGTATTATAGTACTATAGAGATACTAATTGTTTTATCCTATAAAGTCCTTTTCTAACTTCAATATATAAGAACTCTTCTAGATTCTTTCTAATAAGGTATAAACCCTCTAGGGCTAATATAAAGCTTAGCTTATTAATCTTAGGTTTAAGAAATATAGTCTAAATATCTACTTAGTATTGTTTTAACCCTAAGGCTACTACTAATCCTAGGTAGAACCTACTTATTATAGCCCTTAGTATTAGTACAAAAGTATACTTATAATTAATACCCTTTCTTTAGGTAAATTCTTTAGCTATATACCTAGCTATATACTTTTTAACTATACTATTAGAGAGGCGTTTAATCTTCTAGATCTATCTTCCTCTTATTAGTTTTCTCCCCTTAGGGAGTTAATTAGCTTTAATCTAGATAAGGGCTTATTGTTTTATAAGTAATTTTAACTTATTAATAATAGCTTACCTCTATAGTTAAGTATCTTTACTATTTAATACTTAGTTTAAAGTAACTAGCTTACTATTACTAGGCTTCTTTGCCTTCTTTTTCCTTAATATATACTTTATAGCTACTTTTAAGAGATTTTCCTAAAGTACTATAGCTATTATACTAGCTAAAAGGCGACCTATATATAAGGATTTATAGTTATGTTTTTTAACTTTTCTTCCTCTTAATAATGTTATTATAGATATAGGGCTAGGTTTAGTTCTTCTAATCTTAGTTATTGCAATCTCTATATCTATAACTATTAAAGAATAGCTACTTTTCCCTTTACTAATTATTAGTTATAGATTAAAGGGAGGTATTAGATTATGCTACTCTACTACTTAACTACTATCTATTGCCTAGGTTAGTCTACTTCTAGGTAGCTTATTATTATCTACTAATATCTAATTTTTATCTAGATTTTTATTTACTAATATCTACTCTCCTTAAGCTAGCTAAGAGTCTTCCTCTTATAGACTTATTAATAGAGTATACTACTAGCTAGGCTATATTTGCTCCCCTTAAGGCTATTAGGGGCTATCTATAGCTTAACCCTCTTATATTAGAGGCTATAGTACTAAGCTTATATTTGGATTACTTAATAGCCCTCCTATACTAGTTATATTCTAGTCTTTAGTAAATAGCTAAGGATTGCTTAGGTTCCTAATCTTATCTAGATTATCTAAGATAATCTTAAATATTAATTAGCTACTACTCTATTATAGGATTAAATTTATTAGATCTATTTTAGCCTTTTCAATTTCTTAGCTATAGGTCTAGTCTTCGTAGAACGAGATATATAGTATAAACCTAATATTATACTTAAATTTGTTTATTCTTATATCCTATACTATCCTCTATAGAAGGTAGTTAGTTAATAAATTGTTCTAAAACCTAATGTTCTAGTAGATATATACCCTTAGTATAAACTTCCTTAACTTAATAACTTAGTTAATATACTTATAAGCTTTGTAACTAAATCTCCTAACTTTTAATAGATTAATCTCTAATATACCCTATTTTATCTCTTTTTCTAGATAGATAAGAGGAATCTACTTTGTCTCTAAGTTAGCTAATCTAATTGTTAGCTATATTAAATAGATTATAGTATAGCTCTAGAGGTCTTTAGATATTCCTAAGTCTATTATTATTAACTATGCTTTAGTTAGGATAACCTTGTTTAATAATTCTATAATGTTATAAATAGACTCTCTATCTAGTTTCTTTCGGACATTGGTTAAGGCTAGTTCGCCTAATTAGGCCTAGCCTAGGAGTATCTCTCCTTTATCTTTATACTTGTAGTTTAGATAGATCTTTATCCTTTTTATCTACCTCGAATTAGGTCCCTTAGTATGCCTAAACTCCTCCGCCTACGTAATCTAATTTAATAGGTTATAAGCCTAGGTTAGCTATTATACGTCTATAGGCTTAAAGGTAAAGGAAAAACTAGAGGGAAGTAGCTACAAGTTTAGTACTTAGTCTATAATACTTAAGAGACCGAACTAGTAATAGAGAGA
>LFZO01000881.1:0-16720 GCA_001578225.1 Pseudocercospora musae
AACTACTAATAAAAGGAAATTCTAATATAGTAAATGAAATTAGACCTGTTTAGATTATAGGTAACAACTAGGTAGCTTTGACTCTTGTTAAAGATACTCATACCTATAAGAGATTAAAACATATTAATATTAGTTTTAACAAGGTTAGAAATCTTTAGTAGTAAAGAAAGATTATAGTAGAATATACTCTAACAAAAGAGATAGTAGCTAATAGCCTAACTAAGCTAAAGATAGGGCTATAGTTCTAGGAATTCATTAGACAATTATAGCTAGTATAATATTAAAAGGGACAAAAGTTCTTACTTAGAAGAGTTTAACTCTACTAAGTAAGAAAAACACTAGATCTAGGAATTGAACCTAGTAGATTAGATACACTATACTAATCTAGAAGCTATTGTATCTAGTTAGCTAATTAGAATTCTTAATTGCACTTGTACCTTTAGATTAGATTAAAAGGACTAACTATCCTAAGTAGGAGTATTAGAATATATAGTCTAGTTAGTAACCTAGAAAGGAATGCTAGGATAGGCTAGATTACATAATAGTAATTATGTAACTAATCTAAGCTAATACCTTTTAGGTTTAGCTCCAACCTATAGATAACAATAACAATACACTTACTATTCCTACTTTGGCCCCTACTATTCCTTGTAGCTTCTATTGTAGTTTATAATCCATTTATACCTATCGGCCCTCCTTAGCTCGACAAATATTATAGATTCTCGTACTAGTAGGTAGCGCTAAGCGATATACCTATACTTCTACTATATCAATAATACGAAATAGGCTAAGATACTTTAGGCTAAGCTTCTTCTTAGGTAGATCTAGTCTAATATTCTTAGATAACAATAGTACTAGGTTACTAATACTATACTTCTAAGCCTTATAGTTAGTATTATAGTACTTAGCTTAGTATTCTACTATAGTCTTCTAGCGCTACGTAAGCGTCTTATACACTTTTTATAGTCTTTCTATAGTATCGATTACTACTAGTACTCTTCCTTTAGATAGCTCGTCCTAAGCTATAGGCAATAATATAGAGACAATATCTAGATTATACCTATATAGTATTCGGAATAGGCTTATACGTAGTATAGGATATATACTATTATTTTATACAAACTCTATCTACGAGAGCTAAGATACCTAGTCTATCTAGTTATTAGAACAATAATATCTTAGGTACTATTCTAGTATCTAGTTAGTACGTTTAGTCTATCTATTAGTCTATAGATAGAACGCTATACTAAGCTTACGTTTTATATATATCTCGTAATAGAAGTTACTCTAAAACTAACTAGTAAATAGAGATCCTCTATTACTAACTATTCTAGCTAGGACTCTAAAACTTCTAACTACCTCTCTTTAGAAGATATTTACTAGCTCTACTACTATGTACTTCTTTATAGTAGGCATAAAGAGACTTATCTTTATATAGTAATTAACTATTACAAGTATCGTAGTATAGATATAGATACCGAGCTTACTTAGTAGTAGATTAGTAATAAAGTCTATTATTAGCTCTTACCATAGTCTAGTAGGCATTAGTAGCGTAGTTAACTCGCTATGTAGGCGATAGCGCCTCGCCTTTAACCTCTAGTATATCGTATAGATAGAGATATACTCTAAAACCTCCTAAGCTAATCCTAGCTAGGTATATTTTCTATATATTAGCTTAACTATCTTAGCTTAGCCGAAATGTCCTACAAGGGAATTATCGTAGTATATATGTATTACCTACGTTCTTAACGCGAGGTCCTTAGATATATAGATTGCCTCGCCTTAGAAAAGGATATCTTCTTAGATAGAATATCCTTCGAAGATACTAGTCTCTTTAGTAGCCTTATATAGCTCCTTTGCTATAGGCTCTAGCTATTATAGGATATATATAAAACTAAGCAATAGGTCTAGTACTAAGGGCCTATCCGGTTTTAGCTACGGGTTCTAGGGCAGGTAGCTACATACAACACTATAGGTTAAACTAGACTAGATAGACTAATATATGCCTACTATAGATTAAACCGGACAAGATTATCAATATATCGTTTACTCGACAAGTACAGGTGTATTTTCAAGCTATAGTTGGAGTGTAGCGACCTATAGTCGTCGAATTAGTACCCAAACCTCGAAATTCGGCTACAAAGCTAGCTATACTACTTTAGGTATAGGTGCCGCTTAGAACGCCGAACACTACCCTTATATAATCTACAATATCGCTCGGACACACCGTCGCATCTTCGTCGATGGTATTCTTAGTAGAATGTTCGATTTAGGTATATTTAATCGTATAGTAATTAAGACCGACCCTCCGCAAGATGTCGACCTCCTAATAGTACCGAGTTTCCGCCCTCGTAGCCTATTCCGCTACAGTCTAGTACTTCGACGATTGCCTCAACTAACGCGACTATTACTATACCGACGACGGCTATAACAAGACTATAGAACTACTTAAGGATAAGAGCAAGCTATACGAGAATTGTAGGGTAAATAAGGCTATATTTATAGCGCTTTTGAGTGCCTTAAATAGGCACAGATTGGAGCTAACAATGTACCTTACTACCGTAGAGAGGTTAATACACTTCCTTATAATCGTAGGCCTAGCGCTTAGCTTCCGCTAGGTAGACCTAATCTTCTATAGGTCTAAGGATAGTATAGGCAAGAGCTTCTATATAGTCTTGAGCGCATTGTTAAACCTATATAATAAGGTTGTTAAAGAGCCGGACTATAATAGTATTCCTTCGAAGATATTAAGTAAGACAAACGCTCGTAGAACGGGCAAGTTCTACCCCTAGTTTAAGGACTACATTAGAGCCCTCGATAGAAGCTATGTTCTAGCACATATTAGACGCTAAGAATAGGTACCATGGCGTAACAGGAAGGGCTCTGTCTCGTAGAATGTACTAGTAGTTATAGACTTTAATATGCTCTTTACCTACGTACTTGCTAGATAGGAGGGTTCTATAAACGATAGTCGTATACTATTGCACGCTCGCGAAATAGAAGGCTTCGGTACTAACTATCTACCTAATAAGTACTATCTTGCTAATACTAGCTATCTAAGTACTCGCTTAATACTCGTACCCTTCCGAGGTAAGCGATATTACTTGAAGGAGTAGTCTAGTAGCGATAGAAGGCCTAAGGATAGTAAGGAGTTATTTAACCTACGGTATTCTAGCTTGCGTAACGTCGTAGAGCGAGTGTTTAGTATACTAAAGGAGCGCTTTAAGATATTGAGAGATACTAAGGGTCCGGCATTTAATAAGGAGATATAGGTAGCTCTTGTCTATACCCTTGTTTACCTACACAACTTTATCCGGCGCTATAATCCGGACGACTCGTTAATTACTAATAAATAGAAGCGTTAGCAAGAAGAATAGGCACTCTATGAGCTAGAGGTTGTCTAGGGTAGTAGATATAGAGCTAAGCGTAACTTTGGTTTAAGCCTAAGTACTAAGAATAGGCGTATAACCCTCTTCTATAATAACCTATAGAAGGATATGTAGGTAGACTATAGTACTAAGAAGGAGCTCTATAGTAAGCTATTGTAGCGGAAGGGCATTGTTAATAGCAAATGAATACCTTGAGGCCTTATCGTTATCGTATTAATTACTTTTGTTAGCGCCGTTTGCTAGAAAGTGTCTTAATCGACTTAACTCGTTAAGGTTTGAGTTATATTCGAGAAGCTCTTCGAGGTATTAGAGACTATTCTAAACGATCTCTATATTACCTCCGAGGGGCCGGTACGAGACTATTTCTTGACTAAATTGGATAATTTTTTGATAAGATTGTAGCCCGTAGCGAGTAGATATTTCGCTATTATACAAACATATAGTATAGGTATTGTCTTAATAGTATACTAGACTATTAGCGGTCGTTTAGATTCGAGTAGGGATGTAGCTAATACCTCCGCGGAGCTAAGCTATTACGAGCGACTCGATGCCGGCTCTAGGTCCGCTTACTAAGCTAGAGACGTATACTAGATTATCGAAACCTATATACTATTAGAACATTACAACTAGCCGTCGGATATATATAAAAATTAATACGGAGCATAATGTATATGTATTCTCGAAGACTTATAAATTTTGTATATATATATAGACCTAGTATTAAATAGTAGATAGTTAGGGTTATTGAAAGCCAAACTCCGTACTCCGCTAGAAACGCGCTCAAAATCGCTTCTTAACTCGCTTACTTAATCTCGGACTCAATATCTTCTTCTATAGCGCTCTCGGCGGCAATCTAATAGAGCTACATATACCTATATCTCGGAGTGCCCTTATAGAAGGACCTAGCTTCGAAGTCGCCGAAGGTCTTATCGTAGAAGGCCTTGCTATAGGCTCTATAGAGCTTATAAGACATATTAAAGTCGTTCAAGTTGTTAAGAGCTAGTTTAACTAGAATATTAGGTACTATTACAACGAAGCCCTCTCGAATAGTATTAGTAAGCCGCATTGCGCCGCCTTTGTTGCCTCTAGTAATAGAACCCTTAGTAACTTGAGGAGCTAGTAGAGCCTTACTAGAAAGCGGTATCTCGGTTGTCTTATCCTTGTCCTTTAGAAGGTTATTCTCTTTATTAGCTTCCGAGTTACTATTAATAGTTATAGTAGGCTACTATTGTAGAGACTTTAGTTTCTTGCGTAGCTTCTAAGTAGTTAGAGTTACTATTGTCTTCGTAGTAAGTCGCTTCTTAGAGGTAGAGGCACCGCCCTTCGAGAGCTTTCTAGTAGTAGTCTTATTGCTAAATATAGTCTAGTAGTAGATAGCGTGTAGTATAGGCTTGTCCCTCAAAGGCTTCGTATCTTTGTGTGTCTTCTTGGCTAGATAGTCCTTCTAAACGAAGCTATCCGTAGTAATAATGCCCGTCTCTAGATTAATACCGAAGCCTAACTCGGCTTCGAGAGCTACGAAGGTAGCGTAAAGCACTTTATACGCGTTAAGCTTCGTCTTGTACTATTTCTAGGTAACTAGACGTCTTGCCTATCTACTAATAGCTTCAATAATATCATCTCTTACTTTAGGCCTTGGATTGCCGTTACGGTACTTGTTAAGGTCGATCTATAGGGCCGTAACCTCTAGGAGTATCTCTTCGAGCTTTCTAGTCTATTAGAGCCTACCTTAGTCTTCTAGGTCGTTAGAGTCGTTAGAGTCGTTAGATTAATAGTCTTGTATTCCCAATGCCTAAATACTATCTACCCCTTGAGATCCTATACTTTGTATGTCTTGTAGTATAGTTTAGGTAGTACTCTACGGAAGTTGGAAGTCTTAAAGCTCGGGTAGAGGTAGTAAGTCGGATATAGCGATAGCTAGATTTGTTTCTTAACGAGGAAGTATCGTATCGAGCTAATTTTTAACGCAAATTAAAGCGCATAATCTTGTTATAATTTCGGCGTACATAATGATATATATAGACACTGTTAGTATTAATATTCGTAATAGTAGAAATAATAGAATTCGTCGTATTCTTAGGGAAGCGCAAATTCTGCTTACTAAGCCCTACTCGGGTAGACCCGAGGGTAGATTTAAGCGGCTATATAGCTAGTATTCGAGCCTCGTTACATTCTATAAGTACAACCGTAGCTATAACTAGACAAGTGCGATATAACGATATACGGAAGGTCTTTACAAGTGTCTTTTTAATCTATAGAAGAAATAGCCGGTCCGATAGTACTAGTCGTAGTATAGGTCTAATCTACGGTAGTAGATCTACCTACCCTTAGAACCGCATTTGAAACCGGATAGGCCCTAAGTAGTAGGATCTATTATCCTTAACTACTATAGCTACGACTCTAGCTAGTTAGTATACGAAGCTACTATACTTTGTATATATTGTTACTACTATTGTCTAGCAACTAGGATACACTTGTCTACCTAATTAGGTAGGGGTCTTGATTAGTATATATAGCCCTCTTCCTACTAGGGGAAGACATTATTAACCTTCGTTTAGTATACATTACTAGTTACATTTCATATGCCTCTACTATAGAGCTCTAATTACTACTATATACCTCTATAACTCTTACGATAGTTAGTCCGCCTAGTATAGCTTCCTATAGCCTAATAGGTTATACTACCTATAGTCCCCTCCTATACTACCTAGCCCTTAGGTTTGTATAGGTTTAGGTTCTACTCATTAATAGAGCCGAAGGTAGGGCTATCTCTTCTCGATCGTAGTAGGTAGTTAGATTAAAGGTAGTCCTTAGGTACGGATAACTACGTATATATAGGAGGCGACAAACGACCTACGGCGCTAGTTACGAATAGTGTCTTAGGAGGTCTCGACAAAAGCGATAACTAAGAGTAACCTCTTAGATAAGGATATCGCCTTAACCCCGAAAAGCTACAAATCCTAGAAACTATTAAGGCTTAGGACCTAGACGGTCGATTACTTTCTAGGACTCGCTCCGGGTTTAGGGATCCCTCTAAAACCCTACTAGTACTATATAGTAGAGTACTACCTATTCGATACGATATTGGTCCGGTCGACTAGTCTTATTCTACTAACCGATCCCGAGGCATAGCGAGGACTAATTACCCGGACTATGTTTAGATCCGGCTAAAGTCTACGGTAGGATAGGTACCCGTACCTATACCTATATATAAGCATTAGGCTATTAAAGAAAAGGGATCCCGGTTAGGCTAGAGACCGCCGAGTTTCTAATTCGCTAGATCGCTCCTAGCTCGATAGTACTTTAGTCTTCTACTACATTAAATAGAAGGTACCCTACGGAAGGAAGTAGGAACAAAGTTGCCTATTAATCTTACTAAGTTGTTTAGTAGATATTAGCTCTAGGGTTACTTAGTTAGCCTAAGGTCGCAACTCCCGTTTCTAGATTTTTTTTAGGCTCTACCTTAGCAATTGGGCTAGCTAGGGGAGGGTAAAAAGTCTAATAACCCCTAGGGGGATTATTAGTACCTACCTATATAAAAACAAAAGCCTATTCTATATAGTAGTACAATAGCATTCCCTATTTACTTTACAAAAAGGAAGTAAGAACGACAAAAGCGTAAAAACAATTCTTTAATTACCTTACCTTACTAGTATTCGTTTAAATAAGTTCTAGCATTAGGCTAAGCCGAGTATTAACGCCTTCTAACGAGGAACCTAAACCTAACCCGCTTAACGAACAAATCCGACGCTCTCTAGTTAAGATAGGTAAACCTATACCTATAGCTAGGCCGAGTAGTAGACGAGTACTAGAATCTAGCCTAGATATAGACTTTAATAGTACTATGTTTGCTACCTTTAAGACGCTATAGTAACAAATAATAGAGTAGTAGAAGGAGTTTACTCGTATTAATAGGCGCTATCTACTAGAGCCTAGTAGTAATTCTAACCCTTAGTTCAAAGGATATAATACTACTACCTATATCGAACGGTACGAAGATAACCTTATTAAGTATAAGCTAAATAATCGTTCCGATACTAAGAAGATCTATATGTTTATACGAATAATAGATACTAAGCTATATACTATACTTAGGAGTCTTAAGGGCTATCCTAACAAAGCCGACAAGTTAGACGCCGACTAGGAGAAGTTTAAGAAGTCCTTCTTACGTAAGTACTATAAGAACGATAGCCGTAGGGTTAAAGGTAGCCGCCTATAGCTTAAGACCCTATACGCCTAACTACGTATAGAGGATAATAATCTAAAGGAGTACATCCGTAAGTTCGTTAAGGCTATAGATACTATTCTAAAGGAAGATCTCGAGAACTCTTAGCGGACCCGACTACTCCTAAAAGACCTTCTAGGACCTATGTCTCAACGTATCTTCCGAAGGTATAAGCTTACTAATAACGATCCGAATAGCTTTCGCGACTTTAAGAAGATCTTAGAGTATGTTAAGCAAGATATTAATAGTTCTACTAATTATAGGAAGTTTATTATTAGCGAGGAAAAGAGGGATATCGATTTAGTCCGCCTTGCTTCTAAGCCTACTATTCCTAGTCTAAGGTTCTTACCTAAGTCTTAGTCTACGCCTCTACCGGTTATTAAGATAGTAGTAGTTACTCTACCGACGTAGGAGGACGAATAGTTTAATTAGTTTATCGATAAGTTTCGGGCCCTTAGTATTAACAAGCTAAAGATGTTAGTTACTACTACTAACAAGCTCGGTACGACTTAGAAAATATCTAATACTATTAGGGATACCGACGATATTTATCTAGACGTACCTACGGTAGACGTCTTCGCTAGCTAAAGGAGTATAAGAAAGATATATCCTAACCTAGATAGCAAGTATTAGATGTATAGTAGGGTTAATTATATATAGAGCGACTATCTAGTATAGAAGGAACTTGTAGATAGAGGCTACATAAACAAGTAGAACGATAAGACGTACTACGGTAAGACTAGCGAGTAGATACTATACTAATAGGATCTTCGTACTCCGAAACTAGCTATTATTCTACTACTACTAGAGGCTAGGTATAGGCCTATCTATTAGGAGGTTCTAGGTAATAGTACCTTCGTAGCTATTACTAAGCGCGAAGGCAAAAGAGTCTAGAAGCTCCTAGATAATAAACGCGCTAAGGACAGGTCCATTCCTACTATAGCTATTAAAGTAGCCGTAATAATATAGAACGACTAGCTAATTATAGATATATATAGTCTCTAAACGGAGGAGAGTAGTAATAATATAGATAAAGTTACCGCGATGCCTACTATAACAAGGTTATAGGCTAAGAACCCCTCGAGGCCTAGTACCGCTCCTACTAGTATACCGAACCGGAAGGCTATAGACAAGGTAAAGGAGTAACGAGAGATAGTTACTAAGACTAAGAACCTTATTACTACGTAGTAGAGAGCCTAACGACAAGTTAGCGATACGCCTAGCGTTTCGTCTAGTACCTTGCTAGCTACTAATAGTAGCGCTTCTACTACGCTAGGTCTAGAAATCGCCGAAACCTAGGAAGTTGAGATAACTAATAATACTAATAACTCGCCTTCTAGGCCTACTAACCCTTTAGTATATAATAAGAAGAGAGACACGGACCCGAAATCGTTTCGATTCGACAATTATATTAAGAAGTACGGGGTAGGGAATACGACTAGGATATAGAATATCTTCTAGACTTCTTAGTTCCTTAATCTCTAGTCGGGCGTCTCTATAGGGGATCTATTAGCCTATAGTATCCTAACTAACCTCTTCTAGAAGCGAGTACCTAATAATCTAGACTTTATACGCGACCTTATAGTATTCTAGAAAGATAAAGGCAAGGTAACGTATATCGATGTTCGATCGTTAGAACATCTACTATACTTTAAGGAGCTTCTTACGCCTACTATCGAGGACGTTTCTAGCGCGGACGATATGCCTAGCTTAGTCGGTACCTATATAGTTCGATTTACGAGCGCTACGATAGGACGCGCTCCCTCTTCTAGTATCGAGGAAGTCTATAGTAGACTAGTAGACGTTAACTTATCTATAGTAACTTAGAAGTTCGCTATTGTCCTAAGTATCTACGTCGACGTTAAGATTAGTAACCGGAGCTCTCTAGTCTAGGCTATAATTAATAATAGCTTAGAGTCTCTTATTATATCTTTAGCTCTAGCCTAGTAGCTTCTCTTACTAATTAATAAAGAAGTAGTATTAGGTATAAGAGGAGTTAATAGTACCGTCCCGTTCGTAGGCGCCTACTATAACGTGTTAGTAGATACCTTTAGGATTATGTTTATATTTACGTTCTAGATAGTAGCGGACCCGGAAACCCCTATTCTACTTAGACGGCCCTAGTTACGTATAGTACGAGGTATCTAGTAGAACTACGATAACGGGTCGTAGGAGGGCACTATTACCGACTAGAAAGGAAATAAGATTGTTTTTACTAGCTACGTAGGGAATAATGGCTATAAGTCCTATAAGGAGATTATTGCTACTACCTAGAAGCGTTAGTAACGCGTTGCTAGCGTTAATCGCTAGGGAAAAGCCCTAGCGCTACTATAGGGCCGATAGTCTACGCCTTGTTCGCGTACGGTCTAAACTAATCTTATTCGTTCTAGTTAGAGGGGGAGGGATTACAAGCTAATTAGACTAAGCTATAAGAACTAGAAAAAGAATAGAGGTTGTAGGCTAATTAGATACCTACTACCCCTAACGAAGGTAACGACTCTAAGATCGAGGTATTTCGCATATTAGACTAAGACTCGGAGGTATTAATAGTATCCTATAGCTAATCGGGAGTATCCGCTAATAACCCCTAGGGGGGTTATTATAGCAATGTGTTTAGTAGTATACTAGGAAAGGACTACGAACTACAAATCGAACGGCTCGACGACGAGAGTAACGCCTCGGAGGAGGTATACGCCCTATTCTACTACGCTAACCTCTAGAATAAACGCCTACGAGTTAGGTTACCTCTATCTATAGTTTCTTTAATAGACGTTTTTACGCTATATAAGCGGGTAGCTAACAAGGTTAAACCGGTCAAAGGAAGTATATATATAACGGATAGATCTAATCCTAGTAGTAACCCGAACTAGAGATAAGATTGCCTAGATCGAGAAGTAGCCCTTCTACCTAGTATAGGGCCCTATAACTAGAAGTATATTACGAAGAAGTTCTCTACGATTAAGAGGGGATTAAGGCTTACTCCTAAACGTCTTACTAATATTCGTACTAGTTTAGAGCTTATGCCGACGGAAAGGCCCCTCCTAGAGGAACTTCTATATAATAGGGAAGCGGTTTTAGTATATAACTTTACGTATCTTAGTCGTATTAATCCTAAGATCGTTCTACTATAGAAGATTAGGACTATTCCCTACGAACTATAGGAACATCTATCCTATAGGATTAATCCAAGTCTACGCCTAATTATAGAAGACATAGTACGCAAGCGTATATAGGTAGGTACTCTTAAACTATCGCATACTTCGTATCGCAATCTATACTTCCTAGTAGGAAAGAAGTAGGTTCCTAGAAAGGATAAGGAGTATCGTCTAATCAATATAGCTACGAAGTTTAATACTATAACGATTAGAGATACTAATCTACTACTAGATACGGATAGTTTCTTAGAAGCCTTTAGGAACTATATTATCGCTACGCTAATTAATATCTTCTTAGGATATAACTAGATTATATTAGACATCGCTAGTAGAGACCTTACGAGCTTCGATATACTACTTAGTCTCGTATAATAGACGACTCTTCTATAAGGAGCGACTAATTCGGTCGCCTAGTTTGTTCGAGCTATAAACTAGGTCCTATTTACTTATATCTCGTACATTACTATACTATTTCTAGATAATATAGGAGTTAAAGGGCTAAAGACAAGGTATAGAGATAAGGAGGTAGAGCCTAGTATTCGTTACTTTATTCTAGAGTATATCTAGAACCTAGACTAGGTTCTATGTAACTTAGAGCGTACGTATCTTACAATCTACGGCTCTAAGCTTTAACTCCTTTACTAGAAGATTAATATCGTTAGCTACGTAACCGATACGAATAGGAGATATCTAGATAGCGCCCGTATTAAGAAGATCGCTAAGTAGCCGATACCTACCTATTAGAAGGACGTACGGATATAGGTCGGGGTAGTTACCTACTTTAGGATCTAGATTAAGGAGTTCTCGATCGTTTGTAAGCCGCTATTTGCGCTCCTTCGGAAGGACGCTAAGTTTCGATAGGGCGAGGAGTATTAATAGGCTAAGGAGCGGGTTACGAAAGCCTTAATAAGTGCCATAGCCCTTGTATCTATTAACTATACTAAGGGAGCTAGTACTCTTGTAGTTACTATCGATTCTAGTAGGAACGGTTACGGTAAGGTACTAATATAGTGCGATAGGGATAAGTCTTCTATACGCTACCCGGTACGATACGAGTCTAGTTTGTAGAACCCTACTAAGGCGAGGTACGATACTAGTAAGCAGGAATACCTCGGAGTCTATAAAGTACTAAAGAAGTTCCGCCCTTAGCTATTCGGCGTCTACTTTTAGCTTAAGGTAGATGCGAATACCTTAGTCTACTAGCTTAATTAAGTAGCTTCTAACCTACCTAACTTAGCGATAGCTAGATAGGTAGTATAGATCTACCTCTTTAACTTTAATATAGTTTATGTTCCCGAGAAGCGATACTCTACTATAGACGCCTTATCTCGCAAGCCTATTATAGATAACGATATCGTAGAGATATAGGAAGAGGAAGACGTAGACGTAGTAATTAACCGAACGTTCTTTTCGTCTTTTTACGTTAATGCCTATCCGGTTATCGAGGAGGGCGCTACTACCGATATAGGCGACGAGGAAGGGGCTAAGGGAACGGAGCGTACCGACATTCTAGATAGAGAATACTCTAATAACTCCTACTATATCGCCTATTTCCTTATATATAGTAGAAAAGCTCTAGGAGTATCTAGGAGTTAGTATCGACGTATTATTAGGCAAGTACGTCGCTTCGTAGTTAAGGATAGGCTTCTATAGCGGTAGTCTATAGTTAATATACCGCTTTAGAGGGTTATTAATAATACTAAAGCTAGATAGGAGATCTTGTATATCCTTTATAAAGAGACCGGGTACTAAGCTATAGAAGGAACCTTTAACCTTCTAAGGAGGCGGTATTAGTAGGATAGAGTCTAGGCTAATGTCTCTAAGTACTATAAGAGTTATCCTAAGTATGCCTTTCGTAATAGTTACCGCCGGGCTAGTAAGCTTCCTTAGTAGTCGGTCGGGGAACGCTAGTATATAGATACTATTTATATGAATAATAACAATAGTATACTAGTAGCTCGGGAGGCGCTATCTCGATAGCTAGAGGCATAGTATTTCTATTTCTCCTCGAAGAAGATTACTATAGTATATATAGCTAAGTTCCTATAGAAGGAGATCTTTTGTAGATAGGGCGCCCCTACTAATATACTACTTAATAATACTCCGACTAACTTCGCCGAGGAAGTCTAGGCCCTAATTATTAGCTATAGAGCTAAGATAATCAAGATATCGCTATACTATCTAGAGTCGAACGCGATAGTCGAAGTAGGATATAAGGCCCTTCTTGATACTATTACTAAGCTTATAAATAGAGGGGATAGGCGGATACCTATTACTAACTATATATCCGCTATCCTATAGGCTAATCGTATAACTACTATTCGGACAACCGGTCTTACGCCTATAGAAGTTATAATTAGGCGCGAGGTAGTCCTACCTATCGAACTTACGTATCGTACCTATAGCGTATTTAACTAGGGTTCTATTAGGGACCGTTTCGACCTACTATACCTACGTACTAAGGCTCTCGAGGAGATAACCGCTACTATCGAAGAAGGCCTCGCTCGCTAGAGGCGCCTTTATAAAGAGACAAAGTAGTACTTCGACGATACTTAGGGCGTTAACTACGCTCCCTTTAAGGAAGGGGATCTTGTACTTATCTTCTAGTCGGAATTGAAGACGAGCTTTTCGTATAAGCTTACTTTCCGCTAGAAGGGACCGTATCGAGTTTAGGAAGTGCTCTATAATAGCGTAGCCTACCGACTTTAGGAGTTAGATAGCTCTACGCTTAAGTATACGTAGCCGTAGGCAAACCTAAAGAAGTTAGACTTTATAAGGTAACCTACTATACCTCCTTAGACCGATAAGGAAGTCTTAGCGAATACGGAAAATGTCGCTAGAGATCTTAATCCCTTTCGTAAAGATCTAAATACCGTATTAAATATTAAGCTACTAGAAGGGTTTGCGTATCTATAGATAAGGCTTAGTAAGCTATTAGTAATAACTCAAGAAGAAAGGGACGGGTATATATAGGTTAGTTTTGTTTAACTTAGCCTCGCGTACGACTAACTAGAGCCGGAAGCTAAGACTAATACCGGTACTAAGCTAGACTAGATATAGGAACTTGACTATAACTCTAGCAAGGAGGATAATAACTAGTTTACTAAGGAAGATCCTAAGGTCCTAGAGGTACTAACTAGTAGGAGAGACGCATAACCGGATGTTTAGAGTATCCTTAAAGGAGGTTATTATTTCTAATTATTCTATTTATAATACTATTATACTACTACGTATATTTCCTTTATTCGTACGTTGCGTTTAGAGTTAGTAGATCTTTAGGGTTTACTTTAGGATTCCGACTTATAATAACCCCTAGGGGGATAATTAGTAGGAAGCTTCGGTTACTAAGCTATTCCCTTAGCGAGGTCCTACGATATATCGGCTCTACGCGCGTAGCTAGTAGCTAAGCGGGACATATAGAAAGGGAGGCGCTTGCGGAAGCCTTACTAGCTAGAGATCCGATCGCTTATTAAGGACCGATACTAGCGTTTAAGGGTAGCTACGCTAGTCGGGTTCCTACCTTCCTATCTATAAGCGGTAGGAAGCGAGGGACGTCTAATAGAACTAGGTTACAAGTAGCCTTCATAAAAGGAGTACGGACTACTTTTATATAGGGAGCTATCGGACGATTAGTAGATTAGGAGGCAATCTCGCAATCTAATAACCCCTAGGGGAGTAATTAGCGAAAGCGTATTAGGACGCTCCCTAGAAAGCTAGATTACGAGGCGACAAATAGTAATATAATAACTTAGTTTACTATTAGACGGATAGGTAATAGGGACGCTACTATAACTAGGAATATATACGAAGCGCCGAGAAAGTAAACCTTTACTTCCTAAGGTTTCGGGATAGGCCGCCTACGTACCCGTATACGTACGACTATTTAAGTATAAATTTACTCGAACCTCCGAGCAATTACCTATATATATACGCCTATAGTTATAGGCAAACGACTACCTATAGTCTTTATTCTAAAGCTCTTATTAACGGGCGCCTATACCTACTTATCTATTCTTCCCTCTCTTAACCGACTAACCTTCTAATATAGCTAAGGAATAGGAACTCGTCCTCGCCGACCTAATACTACTAGCTTCTTCTTCGACTACCTATCGGTTTAGTTAATCTACTACTATTGTTTAGCTAGGCTAGAGCGCTACTTCGCTCGGCATCTTTATAGTTCTAGAGAATAGCGAGCTTGCTTAGGTTACTAATCTTACCGACGCGTTCGAGATTGTAGTAGGCATTGCTAACCGCTAGGCAAAGATCGAGGCGACTCGATAGCTACTTACTATCCTCGATAGGGCTAGCGAGAGCCTAATAGTTACTATTGCCGTAGGCATAACGGATCTCTACCGAGGACTTAGTAGGACCGTCGACTTTAGAGACCTAGTTCTCGAGGGCAAGGAGCTCTCTAAGGCCTACCTATCGCTTACTATTGTCGAGGAGTAGGATATAAATATCCGCTATCGCCTTAACTATCTAACCGTAATCCTTAAGTATTAGGATAGTCTAATAACGCTCCTATAGAGCCTAGTTAATTTCGCTTATAATAGCGCGGAGCGAGCTAAGAACGTTATAGCCTTCGTTAACAAGAATAAGAACCGTCGATAAGGTACTAAGCTCGTTAGCAAGACTATAATCTACCGTATATTGTCTACTCCTAAGAAGATAGGTCGATAGAATCTAAGCCTTACTTTTACTAATAGCGACTTCGACTCGAAGTATTATAAGAAGTATAAGAAGGAAATCGCTACTATTAACCTAGGTAGTTAGGAGGTTATATAACTACTAACTAATAAGGGGTACCGCATTAGTAGCTCTAGGTTTATCGTAGAGGAACTAGCTCGCATTATACTCTTTATTACTCTATCTTAGCGCTAGGCAATCCGTTATTAGGCCGAAGTATAGAAGGTAGTAGACGAGGTAGCTATCCGAGAACTTGCCGCTTAAGAGAGTACTAGGCCGTACCGTACTACTACTCCGCCGATCCGTCTATAGCAAGAATAGGCTACTAAGATAGCTAAACTACGCTAGTAAGAGGAGGAGTATAGGTAGGAAGCGTTATACCTTAAGGCTACGGTAATAGAGGAAGATACTAAATCGGCTAGTAGTAGCGATAGGGGCGAAGAGATAGATTTCGAGGTAGAGATTAAGAACGTCTATACCGACTATATAGGCGGATAGTTCGATCGGTTTATAGCCGAGCTAGATACTATAAGCGTTAAGGGTAAGGATATTAGTTCCTTTACGGTAGTCTATAATCTAGCTCGATAATTCAAGGACCTATATAATCCTAACGAACTAGAGGATATCTACGCTAAGTACCTAAAGATATACGCTAAGTTCTATAGCCTCTATCTAATTAATACGAAGGATAACCTTACTAATCGGCTCTTTCTACTCGGTAAGAACGGTAATACGGAGGGGGAGTTCGAGGCCTTTCGTAGCTCTAATAAGGCTTACTACTTTACTAGTACTCTAGTTACTATAGTACTAGTAGCGCGTCTCGGCTTGTACGCCTTTATACTAGTTTAGTCTAGCGTACCGACTATACTAGACTAATTTCTATAAGTAATTGCTCGAGCCTTTAGGCAACCGGAGATTATAGTAGTAATAGCTAAGCAAGGTAGTATAGCGGTCATCGATGTCTTTAATTAGGCTAAGAACCTAAAGGGAAAGGCTAATAGTCTAATAGAGGAGATAGTCGCGGAATTTGCGATATATTACTAGTATCTTCGTAGTTACCTACTAGAGAAGTAGATAGGCATTAACCTACTATAGATACATAGTATTAGTAACTAGCTAGTCCGATAGAACCTACCGCTATAGCTCCTTATAGTCGCCCTTCGACCTAATTACGCGTACGAGCTTATCTCTATACTAAAGCCTACTAAGTTCTATTACGAGAGCGATATACCTAAGAAGAGTAACTTACCTCTAGTAGAGACAAT
>LFZO01000882.1:0-16702 GCA_001578225.1 Pseudocercospora musae
GCATTTCTTATAATAGTATAGGTAGCTAATGCTTCTAGCTAGAATTTAACTAGTATGTTTGAATCTTCTAGCATTGCCTTAATATGTTCCTTAGATGTCTAGATTAACCTTTCTACAACTCTATTTTAGATTAAGTTATATACTTTAGTTATATAATAGGAGATTCTAGATTCTTTCTCCTACTACTTAAGTAATATAAGTAATTCTCTTACTCCATTACTCCTTACTACCTAAAGCTAGTTCCCTAATTGCAATTTAGCTTTTCTTCTCTATCCCTATAATGCATTTACTACATCTTCTCTTAATTTTAATAGGAATGCCTACTTCTTTCTTAAAAAGTTGTCGATAATCTTAAGCTACTATTTAAAACCTAGTCTTAAGATAGGTAATAGTCTATAGATATTAATTAAGATAAGGGAAAGCCTAGCTAGCTTTCTCTTAGTCTCCTTACCTCTATGTTTTTTCATTTTAGCTAGAGAACATACCCTATAGGGCTAATATTTTATAGGGATAGGAATTTTGTCCTTTAGGTTAGTTACTTTGTAAAGGTCTTTTAGTACTCCTTCTCTAAAGTATCTAACTCTTCTATACCATAGCTCCTACTAATTCTAGTCGGTCTAGGCTATAAGTATATAGGCATTATTATTTATTAAGTCTTAGGGGATACATGTATATGCGAGTTTATCTAGGTCTTAGGTAATTTCCTTAATAAATAGCACTCCTCCTAAAAGCCTTGTCTAGATAACTAGCTTTCTATTAGGTAAGTAAAGTATGAATTTTAGTAGTTGAATACTAAACTGCTTACTAAACTAGTTCTAAGAAACAAGATTGACTCTAAGCCTAGGTATAAAGAGAATACCTTTTAATATAATCTATTTGCCTTTCCTTCTACCTATAACTATACTCCTAACATGTATAGCTATTAAGTAGCTACCTCTAACCTTAATCTACTTTTTCCTCTTAAGAGGCTTTAGATCTCTAAAGAGTAGTTCTTAGTTAGTTATATAGGTAGAAGCATAGGAGTTAAGTAGCTACTTAGATAGCTTATACTTGCCTTTTACTTTAATAGTTAAATAAGCTACCTTATTAACATCTTCTTCCTTAGAGGGGAGAGATGATTTAGAGGATGCCTCTACATCTTGTACTATATAGGCTTTCTTAGAAGATGGTTTCCTAGTCTTCTTTTCTAAAGATTATATCTTTAGGCTTAGTTTCTTTACTATCTCTTTAAGTTGCTCTTTGTCTAGTAAAGATCCCCTCCTAGCTCTAGATAAGGATTGTTTCTTTACTATCCTATAGCTTTATCTTAGCTAGATAGCTACTTTTGCCTTATCTAGGCTAGGGTACTCTTTAATCTAATACTTCCCTCTATATAGGAAGTATAATAAGTCTTTACTAGCTCCTATTTAGTTCCTTTTCTTAGCAAATATAGCTGTCTCCTAGCTTGTTATCTACTCTTACTTTTCTCTTAGGATTCTAAGAATGTTCTATAGACTAAGGTCCTACCTTAGGTTAATCCTATCCCTAATAGTACTAAATGTTTCTAGAAGGGCCGCTAGTAACTACTAAATTTTCCTCTCCTTAGTCTTAATATCCTTAAACTAAGGAGAGATAGATACCGCCTTCCTAGCTATGCTACTTAGGCTCTACTACGCTTTATTAATTGTCTAACCCTCTTCTATACTAAAATTGGTATACTACTAGAGTAAACTTCTCCCTATTGCCTATAGTTTCCTCTTATATTTCCCTTTTGCCTAGTCCTATAAATGCTTTATATGTTTAAGCTCTTAACATTTATCCTAATTATCTTCTAAAATGTAGATAAACATCTTATATAATGCTATTGCATTATGAACCTTATAGCTTGCTCTTCTAATTAACTAATCTAAAGATTCTAATAATGTTGTTAAGACATACTTAGATAGTATAGATACTAGGATATTAAGGACTACTTTATCTAGTACCTATTCAACCTTTAGCTTTATTAGGTACATCCTAATAATCTTAAACTATGATTCATGATTCTCCCTTATTAAGATTAGTATAGCCCTTCTCTTGCTAATTCTACCTTCTTAATCTATGATTTCTTTTATAAATCAAACCTAAACAAACTCTAGAAACAAGCTCTTTCTTTAATCTAGAAATGATAGTTTCTAGATAGCTATCTTCCTTAGTTAGTAGATCCCTAGCTCTACTAGGCTAGTAACTTCCTTAAGTTCTTCCTAACTATCTTAACCTATAGGTTAGGGTATTAGTAGTACTAAGTGCTAAGTCTAAGGCTTATCCTAAGGTACTCAAAACTTAGGCTTATCTATTCCCTTTATACTTCTAAGTATGCCTTACTAGGCTCTTTTATAGCTTATATGTATAGGGCTTCTTTATACAATGTATATAGATCTACCTTAAGTCTCCCTCTCCTATTTTGCCTCTTCCTTCTAGGACTAGACTTATAGGTCTAGGAGTAACCTATACTACTTTAGTCTTTCTACCTTGTAGTTGCAAACCCGGGCTTATAACCTGTCGAGCTAAGGAGGGCCGATAGGTATAAATGGATCATAAACTATAATAGAAGCTATAAGGAATAGTAGGGGCTAAAGTAGGAATAGCAAGTATGTTGTTATTATTATCTATAGGTTGGAGCTTAACCTAAAAGGTGTTAGCTTGGATTAGTTACATGATTATTATTATGTAATCCAATCTACTTGGCATCCCCTACTAGGTAACTAACTAGACTATATATTCTAATAGAAATCCGAATTCTAGTAGTATAGGTTATGTAACTAGATACTAAGTAAGGGTAGGGATAGTTTATAGCTTAGTAGAGAGCCAATGTAGAAGTTAACTAGAAAGTAGGAGGAATGGCAATAACCTATGTTTAAAGGGGAGGGAGGAAGGGGAGGAAAGGGATAGGGGTACTATCCTATTCCCTAAACTAGATTTCCCTCCTACCTAGTTCAAAGCTATAAAGGAAGGAGTTAATAAAGGATACCAAATTAGAGGATATAGACACGCTCTAGTTAAGGAGATAGAGACATAGGGAACCTCTTAAAGTTCAAAGGACTAGTACAAACAAGGGTAGGGCTTAGTATCCCTAACGGTATAATAGAGCGTAGAGGTTTTTAACGCTATACAAAACCGGTAGGGGCTTTAAGGAAGCTAGGAAGGTAGAGTAAAGGGCTTTTTCCCTCCTAAAGAATACTAGAGATAGCTACTTGTCTATAGGTTAGAATAGTATAGCAAAATGAGATCTATCTATCTATCTATATATTAAGGATAATAGAGGAGTGTATCTTGTCTTCCCTAGCCTTTAAGCTTTTTAGCTAGGCTACCTAGGATATCTATAGATTTAGATAGAGTCTTCTATTCTCTTCCTAGATCTTAGAGACATAGCTTAGATCCCTAGGGTTAAACCCTATAGTCTTGAAACTATAGATTAGTACTTAGTATATTAGGGCCTCTACTATAGTACTAGGGAGTATCTTTTATATCTATCCTAGTTCGCTTATTAACTTGTCTTTAGTAGGCTTAGATACTATAAAGACTCTTAGGTTACTACTCTCTAGTTTCTTAATAGTAATTACTCCTAGGTCCTTAAGTCCCTATAATATCTCTTAGTTAGTAAGGCCCTTTATTCTTTCTTACTCTTCCTTATAACTAACTCTTATAGTAATTATATAACTTTCTAGGGGAATTCTCTATATACTTAGTATAGCTAGCTAGCCTTAGGAGGTAGCCTATGCCTATGTTTTTAGTTTAGGTATCTTTAGGGAAGTTTAGAGGTTCTATATATAGGTTTGGAGGGTATTAATAGTATTAGTATCCTTAAGTTAGTATAGGAGTTAGGTCTAGGCCCTTTAGAGGAGGGAGAGGAGGGATAGGAAGTCTAGGGCCTAGGGAGCGTCTAGTACCTTTTAGATGTCGTCTATAAGGATTTAGAGATTCTTCTATATATTTCCGTTCGTTTTTAGCTAGCTAGGCTAGTCTTTCGGGCCTTTAGGGCCTATTCTAGGTATTAGTTATCCCTTAGTCTAGCTTTAGGATAGAGGCTAGATCCCTCCTTCCCTCTACCTTTCCTTAGGGCTACCGCCGCTCTATTGTTTCTAGAGAGGTATACTCGTATCTCCTATACTTATAGGCGCTTACGCCTTAGCCTAGGAGTTAGATATATTTTTTAACTAAGGATATATAGATTATAGAAGTATATAGAATATATATTAAATATTAGTATAGTAATTACTAGTATAGTACTTTCTACTTTCTATACTATAGGGAAATACTATCTTTAGTATTTACTTCTATATCTTTACTTCCTATACTATAGGGAAATAAGGGGAATACTATCTTCCTTTCCCTCTATATCTTCCTTTCCCTCTATATCTTCCTTTTCCTCTATATCTTCCTTTTCCTCTATATCTTCCTTTCCCTCTATATCTTCCTTCCCCTCTATATCTTCCTTACGATATATCCTAAATATATAATAGGGAGGAAGAAAATGGTAGCGAACAATTAGAGACGAAGGGAAAATAGTTAGGAAGGGAGGGAGGACGAATGGAAAGCACTATGTACTAGGGCAGAGGAGGTACTAAAGGCAGAAGATAGGAAAATCCCTAAGAGGGCATATAAGATAATAATCTCCGAACTCCTTAGAGGACTAAAAGCAATCCACAACTAGGCAAGCTACATAATTACGAAGGTAGCTAATATAGCCGTAGCAAAGATTACAAAGAAACAACAAGAGACAAGCCCAAACTACCGTACCTAGGTAGTAGTAGCTAGTTAGGAGGCGCTAAAACCCCCGAGGATAGTAGTTAGAGTCTATATCACGGACCTACAGGAGCAAAAAGAAATCTAAGGACTCTTAGGGAAAGAGATTGTAGAAATAATTGTAGTTAAAGAGGTTATTAGGGCTAAGAACGAAGGGAAAGGGATAATCAAGCTATTCATAGCCTAGGAGTAGGACAAAAAGAAGCTAGAAACACAAAAAGAATAGACAACTAAGATAGGGAAAACTGTAAAGGTCTCCTAATAGCAGTTCATGATTATAGCCTATAGCATAATAAGGAGCTTTAAGGAAGAATAGGATATCGGAAACCTATAGAGACAAAACTAAGCTATATGCCTAGGCCTAAAGATTATAAAGGTAGCATAGATTAAAAGGAAAATCGAAGAGACTAAGAAGCAGTCCTCCCTAATTATCTAGGTAGGGAGTGTAGAGTAAGCTAACATAGTGCTAGACTAAGGGCTATTCTAGGACTTTGAAAGATTGGAAACAGAGGTACATAGAAGCAACTATAGGATAATGTAGTACTTCAAATGTTAGTACTATAGATACTTAGTAGCCAAGTACACAAAGACAACTAATACCTACTCCTATTGTATAGGGGACTACTAGGTTAAAGAATGCAAAGTATACAAAGGGGAAGCAAGATGTGTATGCTATACTAAAAGACACCCCTCTTAAGTAAAGGAATGCCTAGTAAGAATGTAGGTAGCTAGGAAGGCAAAGGAAGCTAGAGTCAATACACTAACAAGATACACAACAAGTTAAGGCAGCTAGGCGTAGAGGCAACCTAGCTAGGTACTATAAAAGAGGTCAAGACAAGATAATAGGTTCACATTTAGGGCCTTACTAGTACTAGAGAGCTACTAGCAACTAGGGAGACTAAGATACCTTAACATCGTAGGAAAGGAAGTAGGGTAGAAGAAGCTTAGTTAAATGCTAGTTCAAAGTAAGGAAAGGCTAAAGGAAAACCTATAGGGAAACGATATAGATGAAACCCAATGAATAGTGTAACAGTACTAAACATTATATAGTACAATGTTAACAAGAGTAAAGACAAGGTATAGAGGAGCTTCCTTCAAGTACTAAACCTAAAAGAACATTATATTATTGCAATCTAGGAGCCCTAGCTCAACCTATACATAAAGAGACTAGCAACT
Source organism: Pseudocercospora musae (assembly GCA_001578225.1). NCBI lineage: Eukaryota > Fungi > Ascomycota > Dothideomycetes > Mycosphaerellales > Mycosphaerellaceae > Pseudocercospora > Pseudocercospora musae. The sequence goes on from LFZO01000882.1 coordinate 5,941, forward strand.
ATTAAAGACCTAAGATACTACCTAATTATCTACAACTAGGGAGCCTTAAGGACATATATCTATATTAGTAAGGAGATAGCTATAGAAACCTAGTAGGCCATACTACAAGAGGATAGGGACCTAACATTAGTTTAAGTAGAAACATCCTAAGGTACACTCTAAGTCTACTATATATATAACCTACTACTAGACTTAAGGAGTAGTACCTAACTAAAAACCCTAGAAAGAATACCTAGAGTTATCTAGGGGAACACCTACTAAGTCCTACTTAGAGATTTCAACCTCTACTACCCCCTCTAGGGCTTAGACTTTACCCTAGCTCATTACTTCTTAGTAGGAAGGCTAATTAACATGTTGGAGAGGGAAGGAATAGAAATTGTTACCCTAAAGGGATTAGTTACTTAGGAGGCAAGAGGAAGTAGTAGCATACTAGACCTATGCTTTGCATTACATTAGATTAGGAATAGGATTACAAGATGTAGGGTTAATTAGGAACTAGAAGAATCATTAGACTACTTCCTAGTATAGGTTGAGCTAAATGTCTAGGCTAATTAGGAATAGGAACTAGAGGGAAAGCTTAACTAGAAGGGGGCCTAATGGGATAGGATTAGGGAGGAACTAGAAATAGACCTAAAACTAGAAGAACTCTCGACAAAGTACCTACCAAAGCTAGAGGACATCGACAAGGCAGTAGAAGAACTAATAGGAATCCTAAGACAGGTAGCTAAAAAGCATACCCTAGTAAAGAGACATTTACTATACTAGCAACTATACTAGACTAGTAAGTATACAAGGAAAGTTAAAGTAGTAAGGAAGGCTAGGAGGCAGTAGACACAAACCTATACCTAGGAAGCATGGGACAACTATAACAAGGCCTACTAGGAAAAGAAGATCTAGATTAGGAAAGACAAGATGCAAGAATAGAGATCTATAATAGGAATAATTACAAAGAAACTAGAGGAGATGTAGAGGATAGCTAAATAGGTAAGGAAACCTAAACAGGAAAAGGACATACTGCTACAATTCCCGGACATTAAGGACTAACAAGGGCAAATGTAGACTATAATAGAAGGGAAAGCAAGAGCCCTAGGCCAATACTTCTTCTACGGAAAAGTACAAGTAGACCTATTAGACATAAGGGAGAAAGAACTAGAGACTCTACTACTAGACATACTAAGAGATACCTAGGTTAAACCTGAAACTATAGAAAGGATCCTAAAGAAAATACTAGGCAATAAGGCACTAGGAGAAGACAAGATCTATAACAAACTTCTAAAAGCATGTAAGAAGGAGCTAGCCCTAGTACTAGCCAATATCTTTACACAAAGCCTAGCATTAGGACACTGCCTAAGACTATTTAGGAAATCCCTAATAGTAGTGCTAAGGAAGCCCTAGAAGGAGGACTATACATAGCTCAAAGCCTATAGACTAATAGCCCTACTTAATACAATAGGCAAGGTACTAGAGAAGATTATTACTAAAAGGCTAACAACCTTTATTAAGGAAAGGAACATCCTTCCTAAAGGCTAAATGGGAGGAAGAAAGAAAAGGTTAATACTAATAGCTATGGAACTAATTATAGAACAGATTAAGCACATCTAGTACTATAGTTAAAACTAGGTAGCAACCCTCCTCTCCCTTAATATCTTAGGAGCCTTTAACAATGTCTCCTATAAAAGGCTCCTATATATACTTAAGTAGAAAGCTATACCAAACTAGATAGTCCAATTCATCTAGTCCTTCCTACAGGAAAGATCAATATAGCTTATCCTAGGCAAATTCAAATCAGACCTAATGCTAACTAAAAAGGGAATCCCCTAAGGATTAATACTTTCCCTAATCCTCTTCCTTATCTTTATAGTAGACCTACTCCTACTCCTAGAATCAAACAATACATTAGTATTAGGGTTTGTAGATAATACAAACATCCTAGCCTAGTCCAAGACAATAGAAACTAACTATAAGATCCTAGAGGAGAAGCACTAAGAGTGTGAAAAATAGGCAAGGAGGCATGGAGCAAAATTTGCCCTAGAAAAGTACTAGCTTATCTATTTTAGTAAGGCTAAATTAGCCTACAACATAAAGCAATCAATTACTATCTAAGGCTTTGAAACCTAACCATTAGCAGAACTTAGGGTACTAAGGATCTAGCTAGACCTAAAACTGAATTAGGGACTATAAGTAAAGAAGGTAAAGTAGAGGGTAGATGCTAACATGTAATCCATTAATAGGCTTACAGCCTCTATATAGGGGGCTACATTCGAGAAAGCTAAAGTTATGTACAAAGCAATTATCAAGCTAGTAATGCTATATAGAGCATAGATATAGATAGCCTAGGGGAAAACACTAAAGAGGATTAAGCAACTAATTAGTAGATCCCAAACCTAAAGCCTAAAGAAAATCCTAGGAGCATACAAAACTATACTAACAAGGGTAGTAGAAATGGAATTAGGGATTCTACTAGTTAAACAATATCTTAAGGGACTAAGACACTAATATATAGTAAAGACAATGGAATACCTAGCCTAACAGACTATCCAAAAGGCACTAGACAAGATAAAAGCCTAGTGTATTAGGACTAGGAGGCTAGATAGACTATAAATGACTCCCTAGAAAGCTAAGGACCTAGAGCAATATAGGGTCCTAACAAGAGAAATGCTAGAGAAGGAGCTTCGAAGACTAAACATAGGGCTAAAGGAAGACAAGCTAAAGGGAAAGAAACAAAGTCTAGTAGAATCAATTGCTAGACACCTATAGGAGTAGGAATAGAATAAAACACAAGTCAGACTAGGAACCCTAAAGGCACTAATCAAATTTAGTTAATACAACTACTAGCTCTATAAGGACCTAAATAGGGCCGAAGCAAGCCTAGCTATCTAAATTAGATCTAAACACATTAGACTTAGATCTTACTTGTTTAGAAGAAACGTCTTAGGAATCGAAAGCAGAGCTTACTAATGTAGCTACCAATCTTAGAACCCTAAGCATATACTGCTAGTCTGCCCCTAATAGTTAGAAGGCAGAAGTGATTAGAGACTAAAAGCAATAGAAAGGGAATACGACAAGCTAATCCAAAGTAAAGAAGACCTAAAGAGGATAGTAAGGTAGATCATTAAATAGGGATTCGTGCAACAATTTGCACTAGTAAGGGAAACTGAGGAGTAGATAAGAAGGAAGGAAGAAGAGGGGGAAAGAAGGGTAGGGTAGTAGGCAAGGTAGTTAGAGGGTAACAACCATGACACTAGTATACCCTAGAGGAAGGAAAGCAAAGAAACGAGGAGGGACAATACTTGTAAATAGGATAGGAGGGAGGTTTTTACCAACTAAGTTGGTTTCCTACCTAAAACAATACATAGAAATAGACCTACATAGGCCGAAAGGCACTACAACAGGCAAATGAAATATCTATCTATCTATATCTTCCTTACTTATAAATAGCTATTTAGAAGAAAGAAAAGAACCTCTAAAGGATAGAGACTTAGCCTAAATTAGTAGGAGTAGGAAACCCCTAGATAGTAAAATAGAATAGGGGATCTAAAGGGCTTACATAGGAAATAGATATCTATAATAGTCTATATATAAGGTACGATAAATCCCTTCTACTAAAGGAAATATATCTTTTATAGAGATAGATCCTATCTAAGTAATTACTATACTAATATATACTAGTTAAGTATCTATCTACTCTATAACTATCTATATATCCTAAGGCCTATTATATTAAATATTACCTACTAGTCTAAAAATTTAATTAAATAAGCCTTATTCTATTACTTAAATCTCTTTAATTAAATTATAGCTATTTTATGGACGTCCTAGTAGGTTAGTTCGGGTTAGGTTCGGGTTCAAAACCGAACCCAACCCGATTGTCTAGGTCTAATCTTAGGGAACCGGAAGCTTGTCTAGGTTTAAAACCGAAAATTAAATAGGTATATAGCGAAAAATAGAAATATTAGAAAAGCGGAAATAGGGAAATATCGAGATAGAGAACATTGTTATTTATATATACTACTATTATCGTAGTCCTTAGGGACAAAGTAGCTATTTCTTCTATATATACTACTAGTATCGTAGTCTATAAGGATAGAGCAGTTATTTCTTTCTATAGTATAGCGCTAATAGCTACCCTTCCGGTCTTTTATTCCTTATAGCGGTTCTTATATAGATTCTCGCTAACGTCTATATCTCTAATAAAGATACTATAGCCCTTTAGAAGCAAACTTAGTATAATTAGACGTCCTAGTAGGTTAGTTCGGGTTGGGTTCGGGTTCAAAACCGAACCCAACCTATTTGTCTAGGTCTAATATTAGGGAACCGGAACTTTGTCTAGGTTTAAACCCAAAAATTCAATAGGTTTATAGCGAAAAATAGAAATATTAGAAAGGCGGAAATTGCGAAATATCGAGATAGAGAACATTATTATTTATATATACTACCATAATCGTAGTCCTTAAGGATAAAGTAGTTATTTCTTCTATATATACTACTAGTATCGTAGTCCTTAAGGATAGAGTAGTTATTTCTTTCTACGGCATAGCGCTAATAGCTACCCTTCCGGTCCTTTATTACTTGCGACGGTTCTTATATAGATTCTCGCTAACGTCTACATCTCTAATAAAGATACCGTAGCCCTTTAGAAGCAAACTTAGTATAACAATGTCCTTCTACTAAATAGTAACACGCTTAGTATAGATAGCTAGTAGGTTAATAGCTATCTAGAGTTAGTATATATTAAGGACATTAGGGAGTAATATATACTCGAAGAAAGTCGTAAGGTATACTTTAGAGGCCTTACGCAATACCTCGATAGTATTGAACTAAATACGGAACTAACTAGCGCTAGTAATACTAGTATCGTAGATTAACTATTTAATTAGTCTCTAGAATAGGGCTCGTAGGATTATAAGGATAGTAGACATTTACGTAGTCTTGATCTACTACAATACGTTTTCTAAAAGATAATTAGTTACGGCCGGCTATATAGCCGGCTATACGGCTAGCTATATAAAGAGTAGAACTTACTACCTAGGCATCTACGAGCTACGCCTACAATTCTCTTCTTATTTATCTTATAGGGCTTAAAGGTCGTACTTTTCTAGATACTACGCGTAGTAGCGTAGTTGTTATAAAGGACGCGAGTAGTGCCTTTCTTCTTCTTCTTAGCGGCGCTAGCGATGGTCTTTCCGGTAGTTCTAGGTATAATAAGTATACGATAAAAGGTATAGAAGTATAGTACGGGTAGAGAAGTAGCGATATATAAGGTAAATACCGAATTAAAGAAAGTTATTGTTATGCGCTATTATGTTATAGGTTAGTATAATAAAAACGTCGTTACGGGCGTTTCTAGGCAACTAAGTAGAAAATAATAGAAAGTAACGTAATTGAACCTCGATAATAGTAAGACCGCTCGATAATAGTAAGAGTAGAACAAATATATACGCGACTAGACGAGACTCGATACAATATTAAAGTAATAAGTAAAGCTAAAGAATATCGCCGGTAGTATAGCCGGCTATAGTTAGAGAGTATGTATTAAAAACCCGATAAGAAATAACTACGAATAACGTAATAAAGCTTAACAATAGCAAGATTAGAGGATAATACATATGTAACTAGGTAGGATTCGATACGATATTTAAGTAGAGCTAGATGTATAGCCGGTAGTATAGCCGGCTATAGTTTAATAGAAAGCATCGAAGAAATAGCAATAAAAACTAAGAGTAATTATCTCGAATTATTGAAATTATTCTCCTAAAAGTCGTGTCCGAATCTTCGCGATAAGCTACATATCCTTCTACTATAGTATTATCCTTTTAGCGTAAATTGCGAGTAGGTTAGCTAACTCGAATATTGTAGTTAAGAACGCCTCGCTCGCTTCTTATAGAGCTTTAATCGCGGTACTCTAAAAGCGTAGATTAGCTTTAAAATTTAGTACTATCTCCCTAACGAGCCGCTAGAAAGGAAGCTTGTTTATTAAGAGATCTATACCTTTAGTGTTTTAATAGAACCGAATCTTACGGAGGGCGACTATACCTTACTTCTACTTAAACTTCTTACTACTAGTATTGCTTTTGAAAGCGATACTCCTCCTACGTCTTAACGCCTACTTTATAGGCTATAACTAGCCTTTACGTTGTTTCTAAGGACTCTTAGTTAGAAGGCTCGTTATAGGTTTCTTCTAAGGAATCTATTGTTTCTAACCAATAGTATTACTACTACTAGTACGAATAGGTTATTCGTTAGTTTGTACTATAGCTAAAATAATTAGTACTAGTCTAAGACGAAATGTAGGCTAACTTACCTCGAGGAAGTCGTAGTTTTATTATTTACGTTAGTATAGGTAGAGATAATAATAGTATTCTCGGAAGAGAGAGCGATAACTCGCGATCTACTTCTTAGCTATTATCTCGGCGGTTCCTATCGTTAAAGGAACTCAAAGGTCCGTCTAGGTTACCGATAATCGTATCCCTATAGAAAGGCATTTTTTAGGGATATAAAAGGAAGAAAGGAGTAGATAAAAGAAGACTAGGTATATATATAGGGAAACGTTATCGTAGTAACGTTAACGACTAGCTTATAATAAATAGAGAAAAACGACCGGCTATACGGCCGGCTATAGAGCAAAGTCCTACTCCGTCTCGGCCGTTCTATTATAAGGTTCGTATATTAAAGAGATATACTTAGAAGAGCGCGGTATCTATAGAGAACTCTTTTTCCCTATCGTAGATAGGATTCATAAGATAAGAAGCTAGTAGGGCCGTAAGCTATACTTGTTCGAGTATAGTATAGGTAAGGTAATAGCTACTTACCTATAGCTAGCCGTAAAGCTAGCCGTTTTTCTAGCTTACTTTCTAGTTACTCGACTTAGTACTTATCGCTAGTTCCGCCGGTAGACGCTTTCTTTAGAGGCATTGTAATTTCGTAGATACGAAGGCGTAGCGTATAATTTAGGGCTACGCTTAGATAAATAGAATATACGCGTTATTATAGTATTATACGAAGATGTCGAGGGATTAACGGAGACATCGGTACGAGCGAAGTAGCGCTATATATTATATAAAATCTTACTCGCTATAAGTCGAATACTATAGTTCCTCTCGCGAACTCCTTTTTACCGTCGTCGATAGAATTTGTTAGAAATAAAGTTAGTAGCGCCGTAAGCTATACTTACTCGAGTATAGTCTAGGTAAGGTAATAGTAACTTACCTATAGCCGGCTATATAGCTAGCTAGCGACCGTTAGATAGGCGAAGAATATACTATTACTATTTAACTCTACTAAGCCGTATTACTTACTCGAGCTTGCTACTAAGCTAAGAAATCGCATCTATAGTACGCCCTAGTAAATAGATTAAAGATAGCGAACTCTTTCTTACCGTTATCGATAGAATTCTTTAGATACGAAGCTAGAGACGCCGTAAGCTATGCTTGTTCGAGTATAGTCTAGGTAAGGTATTACCTATTTACCTATAGCTAGCCCTATAGCCGGCTAGCGACCGTTACGACTTTATTTACTTACCGTATCCTATAGCCGTTAATAGACTATAGTATATCCCTAGAATTACTATTAATTTTTAGCTAGCCGTATTACTTGCTCGAGCTTGCTACCGAGCTAAGAAATCGCATCTATAGTACGCCCTAGTATAAGGATTAAGGATAGCGAACTCTTTCTTACTATTGTCGATAGACTTCTTTAGATACGAAGCTAGAGGCGCCGTAAGCTATACTTATTCGAGTATAGTCTAGGTAAGGTAATAGCTACTTACCTATAGCCGGCTATATTATAGAGCCCCTCTAGTATATATACGACTAACTTGATAAGATATAGCTATATACCCTCGCCGTCTCGGTCTATCTAAATCTAGTCGAGGACGAGGTTCGTAAGGTACTCGAGGAGGTCGTCGCTATTTAGTTATAGTAGCGCTCGCAAAATCTAGTTACGAAAGAGCCCTATAGACTTAGTAAAGATAGAAGGCTAGCGGTAATCGGTATAGTAGACGCGGTCTATATACATTAAGACATCCGTTAGTATACCTATATAGACCTAGTAATCCTACTATAATATCTTTAGCTCTATCGCTACAAGTCGCTCTAAAATTGTAAGATTAGAAACTAGAGGCATAGTAGGCTATACTTATTCGAGTATAGTATAGGTAAGGTAACAATTGCTTACCTATAGCCGGCTCTATACTAATCGATAGATTAGTAGACTATTAAGCGATAGTATCCGCATAAGAGATAGTACGCGTAATAGTATATATTCCGAGACTATCGAGAGGGAAGAGAGTCTTTAACTTATTATATATAACTTTTTATATATCCTTAAATTGAATCTTGCTTCCTATAACAAAGGCGGGTCTCGCGAACTCTATTTTATAGTCGTTAAAAGAATCTATTAGAAATAAAGTTAGGGGCGCCGTTAGCTATACTTATTCGAGTATAGTCTAGGAAAGGTAATAGCTACTTACTAGTAGCCGGCCGTATAGCCGGCCGTTTTTCTAGCTTACTTTCTAGTTGCTTTACTTAATACTTATCGATAGTTGCGTAGTAGCGCTATGTATCGTATAAGATCTTCCTTTGTATCTTTTATTATACTCTTCTATCCTTAGCTTTATTATCGTTAATAGGATTTATTAGAAATGAAGTTAGGGGCGTCGTTAGCTATAGTTATTCGAGCGTAGTCTAGGTAAGGTAACGGCTACTTACCTATAGCCGGCCATGTAGCCGGCCGTTTTTCTAGCTTAACCTCTAGTTAATTTACTTAATGCTTATCTATAGTTGCGTAGTAGCGCTATCTATCGTATAAGATCTTTCTTTGTATCTTTTGTTACACTTTTCTAACCTTAGGTTTATCGTCGTTAATAGAATTTATTAGAAATAAACTTAGGGGCGTCGTTAGCTATAGTCGTTCGAGCGTAGTCTAGGGAAGGTAACGGCTACTTACCTATAGCTAGCCGTGTAGCCGGCCGTTTTTCTAGCTTAACCTCTAGTTGATTTACTTAATACTTATCTATAGTTACGTAGTAGCGCTATCTATCGTATAAGCCTTATATGTAAGCTTATTCTTATCTACTCTTGCCTTACTTCTACGTACGGCGGGTAGGTCTAGCCTATATTAGACCGCGTTAAAAGTCTTTAATACGACAATATATAATAACTAACCTTTTAATAATACTTTTAAACCTTAACGGACGGACGAAAGTTCTCTATAGTAGTAACTAGTTAGCGCTACGAGCCCCGAAAACGATATTCTAATAGACGACTTCGAGTAGCTAAGCGAGACGCCTAAGGCTTTCGACTTCCTTGCTAATTACGACGACTCTACGATACTAGACTTTCCGTAACTTACTCCGACTAACGGTAATTAAGCTACTTAGATCGAAGCTAGGCCGGAGGTCGGCCTACTAACTACGGAAGCGCTAGACGATAGGTAGCTTAACGGCGTCCCCGTTACTCTAGTAGCTAAGTTATAGATAGTAGTCTCCGAAGAGGCAACTAAGTAGAAAAAGGCTATATCTCTAGTAAAGTCTATTATACCTTCTAAGAAGCTAAAGAGTCTCAATTTAGGCGTACCTATACTTAAGGGCCTAGATTCGAAGGCTAAGGCGCTTATATAGTAAGAAAAGCTAAAAGATCGCTTCCGTATATAAAATTGTAGATAGCTAGGTACGAAACATAATTTCAATAATATAGGTAGCTAGGCTAGTAAGAAGGATAGAAATTCCGGGATATATAGTTACGTACTTATAATCTTTATATTAGAAATAAAGTTAGGGGCGTTATTAGCTATAGTTATTCGAGCGTAGTCTAGGTAAGGTAACGGCTACTTACCTATAGCCGGCCGTATAGCTAGCCGTTTTTCTAGCTTAACCTCTAGTTACTTTACTTAATGCTTATCTATAGTTACGTAGTAGCGCTTTGTAACGTAAAAGATCTCCCTTAATATACGCTAAAGAACGCGATATCTATAGCGAGCTCCTTTATACTATCGTTAATAGAATGCGAGAGATAGGAAGCGAGAGGCTCTATACACTATACTTCTCCGAGTATAGTATAGGTACAATAATAACTTCTTACCTATAGCCGGCCGTACTATATCTCCTAACTATTTCTCCTTAAAGCCTACGACCTTCTAATATAGCTCTTAGCCCTTCTTGTTTAATACGATCTTGTATGCCGTACAATATAGCTCTTTAAATAAGAGTATAGATATATTCTTAGTATAGAAAGTATAGTAAAGAGTAAAGTAAATAATATATACTCTATACGTTAGGTAGATCTTAGTACGGCCTTTACCTATAGGCGAGGTTATATCGCCGCCCTTCTTTCTTTATCCCTTAGCGCCGCTAAATGTGTCTATATCGCAAGTATAGAGATAGAGGGATAGGTATTGTATAATGTTCGGCCGCTACCTCTTAACTATTTCCCCTTAAAGCCTACGAATTGCGATTTATTAGATTAGAGACTAGAGGGGCCGTAGGCTATACTTATGCGAGTATAGTATAGGTAAGGTAATAGCTACTTACTATAGCTAGCCGTATAGCCGGCTAGCGACTATAGGATAAATAGAGTATATATAGTAGAGTAGGTAGCGTACTTTATTAAAAACTCGTATAGTTAGCTCTCGGGTTAGTATAATAATAAGGATAACTAACTATATATAGATAGCGACTTGTATCTATATATAGTGCCTAGAGCTCGGTATAGATCTAAGGGACTTTACCTAGCTAGCTATAAGGCCGGCTATATTAATTTTATCTACC